>KI546975.1:234245-276864 GCA_000497225.1 Amanita jacksonii TRTC168611
TTTTCCTTTTCCTTTTCCTTTTCCTTTACCTTTACCTTTGGTTTTGTTCTGGTTTTGTTCATCCTCTTCATCATCCCCCCGTTTCGGTTTCGGGGTTACTACGATGAAAGGTTTGACGGTATCTAGAATGAGAATTTCGTATTGCAAAGCGCCGGTCATCCAATCCCAGATTTTAAGCACTGGATCTCCACCGCCGGAAACAAGTAAAGATGGCGAGGAGAGAGGGATGTGTATGGCTGATACGTATCTGTTGAAACGAATACGAGCATGAGAATGCGCGATGCCAGTCACCAACGAGTAATTACTTTTCGTGACCCAGACAGTACATCTCGATTACGAAACCTTGCGGATACCAGCTCACGCGAATGTGTTCATCACGGTCTGCTGTGATGATGTAACCCTCATCTGGAGCGAGAAGAAAAGTAGTGAGGACGGAGACATGGCCAAGGACGAGTTTCCCTCCGGATGGATTTTCATGTGATGAAAGGCCATCGTTTCTTTGTTTCCCTGTAGAAGGCGTGTACTCCAGCGGGTAGCTGTTCACGAGGACTGTTAACGTAACGAAGGAGTGAAACGGCGGTCAGCGAAACGAACCTGAACACGTCTCCGAATTTATCTGATACAATGATCGTCTGGACGTCCTTGGTGAATGCAATATTCGTCGGCTTCTTTGGAAGTTCTCTGTGAATGAGTAAGATGCAGCTATTTGCGAACACACTCGGAGATACGCACCGCTGATTGAAAAGTTTTAGTGGATCAATCGTCCATATCTTGAGCCGTTTGTCATCAGCGCAAGTCGCTAGATATCTCCAATTCGGATCTATAGCGGCACATATGATGGGGCCAGGTCCGGCGACATGCGAAAACTGGTCGTGCCCTTCACTGTCAATGACGTGGTGAATAGATGTGGTTTACGTCGTATGAACAGCGACACGGGGCACGTACACCGAGTCTAGTACGTGAATGTGCGGACCTGATAGTGCAATTGAAAAGGTGTCACCTATGAAAAGGCGCGAGTATGGGTAGTGAACGGTCATCAGCCTTCGCAGGCTGCCTTCTTTGGTATCCATCTGGACGAATTTGGAATGCCGTGGCGCGTGGTACATATTTCGTGGAGTCCTCGTCCCATCATCTCACTCTCATCCATCCATGTCCGCGCCTCATTCCCCATCGCTCTCAGCTAGAAGGGGTTCTGTCTCTGCCCCAGATCCTTTCGGAACTCATTTCCATCTCCAACGTCCTTCGACTAGCACTCTGACCATCGTGCGCGTGCCTAGCACAACCATCAACCTCCAGGAGCCCCCTAATGGTTCCAAGAAGTTCGGTAGACGGCCAGCTGCAGGTGCACAGACAAATTCACAGCAGCCTAATGGGGCCCAACCCGAGGGCCGCTTGAGCTTCGCGTTCTCATCTTTCAGTCATCAACAACCTCGTCCCGACGGTCGTAGCCCGTCGAACAGTCCAAACACGTCTCCTCGCATCAGACCGGCTTCTCCTCATCGTTTTTCTGCAGGCATCATGTCAAAACCCCGTCTATCGGCCGAACAGCTTGTTGATCTTGCTCGGCAAGCTGTTAACGCTCGCTCAGCAGCCACTACTCCCCACTCCCCTGTTTCATCGCATCGTCCTCATTCCCCCCACCTCTTATCTTCCGCGCCCCCTATCGGACATCTAGCACCACCCACATTCACCCCTTTGCCGCATGACATATACCTCCCTTTTATTCACCGAGCCGAAGAAGTGTCGCAGCTCATCTCAACTCCGCCAAGTGCTAAGCTGTTTTCGTTGCTGTCCCAAGCTTTCCGTGACAAATCGGAGCGGGCTGATGCCAAGTTACCTGAAAATACTGTCCCACCTGGCGACCCTGCTCAATGGACGTACTCGCAGCTCATCCATCACCTGACTAGGGTTGATCGGGACGTCTATCCGGATGCTGATTGGGTGTTCGCCGCTCGTAGATGCGTCATGTCCCATTCCGAATTGATCTGGGAACGTATCAAGGCTGCCTTGGGTGTTCCTCCGGAGCTTGATGTTAATGAACTTGAGGAGGAGCCTCCTTTGTCCTCCTTCGCCCTGGATGACAGCGCCATTATCGACTCCCCTATCACGGAAAAATTTCTTCTTGGGAATGAATCTACCGAATGTGTGGCCGATATTCATCGGTCGTCGCAGTCTGCGTTGGGTGCAGCTTCGAGTGCTGATGCACCTCTGCAGGCTAAGGATACCGAAGATCCTGGTGCCCCTGCACAGCAACCGGCTCAGGATGAGGCTCGTAGTCCTGCACCTGGTCCAATTGGTGCGACAAGTCCCGTGTTGTCCGAGGATGGTGACTCGGAAACTGATCATTTGATAATTGAGCCTTTACTCTCCACATCTGGGCACAGTTCCCATCCCCCACCTTTGTCCTTACCATTGTCACTTTCGAGCGATGGAGGCCTCGGCGACATCGCCGAGGGTGCAGAAGAGGAGGCAGAGGAAGAGGGAACTGATGCAGTCAAACAGGATGACACTGACCTTGTTGACCCTCTTCAGATACAGGGCTTGCGGATCTCAACTGGTGTTCGTACACCAAACGATTCCATAACCAACAGTCCTGTTTTCAACGGTTCCACGCCGTCCTATGCTCATGGATCTGGAAACAATAACGACCGACTCACGTCGTCTAATCTCCAACGTTCAACGAGCTCGGGGGACAGGCTGTCTACTGGCCCTAGTTCCCCTGGAGCGCTCAGGGGCCTAGGCGGACGATCTTATCGTCGCACCAGGCCAGCTTCCATGTCTAATTATGACACTAGAGATTGGGATATACCGTACAACCCGGTTGCAGAACGCGGCCCTGGAAATCCACTCTTCCCAAGTAACTTTGCAAGGCTGGCACTGGGGCCCACACTTCAAGCAAAGTACGTAGAGTGTGGAATCATACATAGTCTTCGTGTCTGAGATGCCCGATCTTGTCTAGTAACCCTGCGTTGCGTTCTCCCGCCGCTCCGCCAGCCTCGAGGTATGCACCGGAGATTACCTTCAGCAGGGGTCCGTTCACCACTGCCGGTGTTTGGGGCCACAAGGCTAGAAGTCAAAGTTGGACAGTGCCCACCAGAGGCGCTCAATCGGAATCTGCGATCACTATTGCTAGCGAAGGTAGCGTGGGGGAATAGAGCCACTACATCTTGCCTATACCTCTCGATCTATCAATTTGCGGCATTGCGCTATATCACTTGCTCATCTCTGGCACCAAGTTGAACAAAAAAGGGTTAATAGTTTGTATGGTTGATGTATGCGTTGATTGAACATTGGAACACAAGGGAATGTTTTCTGTACAGTAAATGAATATCCTATGGCAAGGATTGGAACTAACTGGATGAGGTATATACATGCCTAACACTGGTTGAGGAAAATCTTGGATAGTTCAGTGTACTCTTCTCCGTGGGTTTGTGCTACGACTGGCGTATTCATGCTTTTGGATATAGGTTGGATAGCCCTGAGGCAATTTGTTGTGACGGTTCTAACATGCCGGGTCCGCGTAAACAATGGCGTGTAATGCATTGGTATATTAGCCTGCCGACCGGGTGAAATCACAATTTATCAATTCACAGCATCACGAATAACGAATCCCCATTTGAAAGTGGATGAAATCATGGGTCCGGCGTCAGAAATAAGCGAGTGTCACTCTGACATCACAGTTGCTGGCCTTGAGACCCTCGAACGCTGACCTCGTTGGATTATCATCCAGACAGGTCTCGGCTGGCATTCAGAGCGTGCGAACCAATGCCACGAACGGCGTGGTTGGCGTGAGGTATGGGATAAGAAAGCTGACGATATCTCTTACCAAGCAAGGAACATGGCCAGAGTTTCCGGGGGGAACAGTATAGAAAAGTTAATAGTCTTGAGCGGTGCCGTGATTTTGGCCTGTCATAAGTCAATCAAGCCTTGTGTTCAACGCGGCAGACGGACGTTTGGGAAAATAGTCGACTGACCCTGATCGTGATCTCCTTGTTTGTGCAATGAGGCAACACTGATTGACGCGCTCAGCGTTCCTCTATCGTTAAGCCGCATACTTACAGGCTCCAGCTCAGTATACACACGCACACACACATACACCATGGATAGGCCTTTGGGTCCTCGACAACCAGATAAACGTCACGCCGCCTATGAATCAATATTTGGAAGGCCGGGCAACGCTCACCATCAAGCAGAAATGTCGGCATATCCGCCATACTACCCACAAGGACCCCCCCAGCAGGCTGTGTACCACCAGTATCAGGCGTCACCTGATAGAAATTCGTATGGGTCTACATATGCTCAGTCGGCATACAGCCATTCAGCATACTCTCCTCACCATCTTACTCCCACTGCACAGCCATACCCATCCTACAGACCTCCGTACCCTCACCATCCATTACCAGGCCATTACTCACACTCGTACCGCCATGCTGAACCACAATCGCTTCATCCGCCTGCATCGGTACACTCGCGAGACCACTCCATAGCAAGTGGCGTGCACTCGTCAGGCGTTGTAACACCGCAACCTGCAGAACCTCCAGATCGTAGCTTAGAGCCACTTACCCATCAAGGACTCACTCCAGCCCAGGCTTATCAGGCACAATTCTACCAAAGGGACAATGCAGGGTCGCAACCAGCAACATATGCGTCACCGACGTCTCATGCTGCAAGTGCGCAACCACGAGGCACAAATAGCACCAGTCAAGATATTCCACGGCTCAGTCTATCGATAGCCCACGAAGATAGCAACCTCGGCCTTGATTTCGAAGGCGTAGGTGCCGACGGAAATGGAAGTGATCAGGAAACGGATGAAGGCAGCAGTGAGCTTCCTTGGGCACGTAAAGATGACTCTGGTGTGTCACTTTACATCTCCTTTTCTTTACCGTGATCTGGAACGTCCGTGCACTTTTTTAGCTTCCATGCATCCCCGTGCACAACGTCGTCCTTCCCGGGTTGAAGATTCTCATGCTGTTTGTCTTGCTTGCTGCTCTTTGCATTTACCAATAGGAATGAATCTCTATTTCTAGGCAAAACCTTTGCATGTGGATACCTATATGCTACCTTCTGTACAATCATCCACCCTGAGCTCGTCGCCGACATCGTCCTCCGTTGCCGACCATGCTTCCACTTTGGTTGATCCAAATGCGTCCCTAATGTCCAGAAAATCCTTGGATTCGACACAAACTGCTCCTAGGCTTCCTGGGCCATCCCGGCAACGCTCGGTTCAAGACCGCTCTATGTCCATGTCTGCTGCTGTGACTGCGGCGGAAGCGAAACGCGCTTCCCGCTTCCCCGGTGGCGCCGTCGCTGGTGGCCGAGATTCTCCTACTTCAGTTCGTGTTAAACCCCGCAAGGCACCCATTGTCTATCCCGCATTGCTTTCTCGTGTCGCCGAGGCATTTCGCGACCGCATAGCTCTTTGTGACAGAGTCAAGGATGGCCTCACGTACAAGAACGCTTTTGATGGTCGCGAAGCCGTCGATAAGATTGCGTATATCATCAAAACTACTGACCGTAATCTGGCCTTACTCTTGGGCCGTGCGCTAGACGCTCAGAAGTTTTTCCACGATGTGACCTACGACCATCGTCTACGAGATAACCCAAACGAACTTTACCAATTCTATACAAGACTGCCGAGTGTAAGTGGGGAGCTCGAGAGCGGAACGAGTGGCAAGGATGGAAAGCGATCATCTACTCCAGCAAATCGCGATTCGTATGCCGAGGTACTACTTTTTACTTGCTATCAGCTATTCGTGCATTTAGCACTTTGACACTTTATAGGACAGGGAGGAGATAGCCAGTTCGATTCAACAGCCACAGCGGCGAGGTGACTCGACGTCATCCGATGATTTCCCGCTACCCACAGGCGTATTCACGCTCCTCACTGATTGCTACTCTCCAACCTGTTCAAGAGACCAGCTTTGCTACAGCATTGCTTGCCCTCGAAGGTTGGAACAGCAGGCTAGACTGAATATGAAGCCACAGCCTGGCCTCTCCAAGCAGATCAGTAAAGACAGTTTGACCGATGTAGTGAAAGCCGACGTCACCCTCTGGATTCAGTCAGTCCCTCCCGAAATCGTTAATAGTGTCTCCGAGACCGAAAAGAAGCGCCAAGAAGCTATCAACGAAGTCATCTATACTGAACGTGATTTTGTTCGCGACATGGAATACCTGCGGGATGTATGTATACTAATCATGTGAGAAACTGTGAAGGTTGACGGATTCGCAGTTCTGGATTACACCATTGAAAGATAAGGATATCATCCCCAAGGAACGGCGTTTGAAGTTCCTCTCAGACGTATTCTGGAACTATCAGGAAATAATTACCGTCAACCTGAAGTTGCGAGACGCATTGATCAAGCGACAGAAGTCGTACGCTGTTGTGGAAAAAATTGGAGATGTATTTTTGGAAGCTGTTCCAAATTTTGGACCCTTTGTTTCTTATGGCTCGCACCAAGTGTTTGGCAAGTTTGAATTTGAGAAAGAGAAGAGCATCAACCCTTTATTCATGCAATTTGTTGAAGTATGTCACGAATATTTTGCCTCTTGTGCTTGGCTAATACTGGATTCAACAGTACACGGAACGCCTTCCCGAGTCTCGTAAATTAGAGCTGAATGCTTATCTGACAAAGCCTACAACACGCCTTGCACGCTATCCTCTCCTACTTGAGGCCGTTCTTAAGCATACCCCCAAGGATAGCTCCGATAAGACCCTCCTTCCCCAAGTCGTCGCCGCCATCAAGGAATTCTTGACAAAAGTGAACTCTGAGTCTGGCAAGTCCGAGAATCGCTTCCAACTGTCTCAGCTGAACGAAAAACTATATTACAAACCCGGGGAAGAAGTTGTACGTCGGGCATGTCTTGTCTATTGGGGGAGTTATTGATAATGATTATAGCAGGATCTACGATTAACAGAAGAAGGCCGTGAAATTATACATCACGGTGTCCTCGCCAAACGCGATGGTGAATTGCAGGTCTATGTCTTTGACCACGCAATCCTCTTCACGAAGTCATCGTCAAAGAACAAGCAGCACGAGCAATATAGGGTGTATCGAAAGGTCAGTAATAATCTGACGTATGTTCCTTCTGAGCCATATGTCCGAGTAGCCTATACCTCTGGAATTGTTGCACGTATCAGCATCGGATGATTCCTATACGGAGAACGGGCGCCGGAATCGACATCTAGTAAGGCGTAACTCCCTCAACAAGGACCATCGAGGACTTCCTCTGCCACCGGTCACTATCCGAACAGAAGGAAGGGGACAGTATTGGATCAATTTCATCCATCTGGGACGCAAATACTATCAGCTGATGCTGTGGGCCAACTCTGCGGTGTCGCATAAAAAGTGGCTGGAATGTATCTACAAGCAACAGCAGATTATGCGTGAGCGTAGCTTGGTCTTTGTTACGGTAACTCTCAGCAAGAATTTCTTTGTTGGAGGGAACAAAGTCAACTGTGCAGCTCCCTTCAGTGAGTATTTGGAACCGTTTGTCACTGGATAATGTAATGCTGAATCGTTATGAGGTGGTGGTAGGCGTATTGTGTATGGAACCAATGACGGAGTCTACATCTCGGACCTGCGGGAGTCAAGTAGGGAACCCGTCAAAGTTCTGTCATTACTAGACGTGGCACAAATCGACGTCCTGGAAGATTACCAGCTGTTAATCGTTTTGTCTGGTTCGTTTCGCTCCCCTCAACTAACACATGGCATAAAGTGACTTGGATAAACAGAGCGTCAAGTCATCACTTTTCCTTTGGACGCGTTAGATCCGATAGATCCTATGGCTGGGCTCAAACGAGCCAAGAGAATTTCCTCTCATACGTCGTTCTTCAAAGCTGGTTACTGTCTCGGTAAAATCCTTGTTTGCGTTGTCAAATCGAGTCAGCTATCTAGCACATTCAAAACGTTGGAACCGATTGACCAAAACGTGCGTGGGAGATCAAAACCAACCTTCCGCAAGCTACTACAAGGAGGTAATGACACCCTGAAACTATTTAGGGTATGGCTATTTGTGTCTCGTGGGTGCGTTAAATTGACGTCGTTGTCAGGAGTTCTATATCCCCGTTGAGTCAACATCGATACACTTCTTGAAGACAAAATTGTGTGTTGGCTGCTCAAGAGGATTCGAGATTGTCGATTTGGAAAGCCTTGATACGCAAGGGCTGTTGGATCCCCATGATGAGTCCTTGGAATTTGTCCGGAGGCGAGAAAATCTCCGACCGATGGCGATCTACAGAATACAAAATGAATTCCTTTTATGTTATGATGGTGCGTATTAGCAAGTGCCGTTCTAGCCGATCAACTAAGTCAGGTTCAGAATATGCTTTTTACGTCAATAAGAGTGGGAGAAGATCTCGACTGGAGTTTATGGTTTATTGGGAAGGAATGCCTACTGGCTTTGGTACGTATACCGCTTTTCGTGGGAAGAATTAATCTCGAGCCACTTTCAGCTCTGCATGAGCCATTTGTTTTGGCATTTGAGCCGACTTTCGTTGAAATACGAGACATTAATACAGGATCAATGGTTCAAGTGATTCAGGGCTCCAACCTACGTTTACTATTCGCAGACACTCCGCCATCAGTGAACCATGCGGGAAGTGTTGTTTCCGGTGTCAACGGGTACTCGGCAGGCCATGAATACGGTGGGTACGGATCAGGAGGCGCATATAATTCTCAAGGCACCTATGGCGGAGGACATGGAGGGCCTTCAATACCCCAGGGAAATGCGTATGGGCGGTCGGGGCTGGGAGTTGGACGGGAAGAGATACTGGTAGTTTCTGACGACCAGGTGCTGGCTTTGCGAATAAAGTTGTGAAGTTGTTATTATATACTGTTATATTTTGCTGTCTTAGGAACGAGTGGCTGTCAGGAAACAAGATCGGTAGACGGGGTGACATCAGGTCATGGGTGGTGATTGCCGCAAAAGGCACGGGAATATTTGGATATAACCAGAAAGTCCAACTCTTTTTGTTCCTTGCCGCCTTTCTGACTTGATCCTCTTTCGCTCCTTTCCACCCCACGCTCGTTTTCGCTTCTCCACAAGAAATGAGGATCAAAGCTGTCCTGCTACTCTTCTTGCTGCAGTTCGGTGCTGTCTACGCTAACAAATGGTCGAGGCATAGGCATTTGGCCCACAAACGACAGAATGTCGCTCCTTCTAATCCCACTACCTCCAGTAATACTCCCCCCAAGACCTCTTCTAGTCCCTCAGCATCGTCCACAACATCCCCATCGCCATCTCCACCTGCCCAACCATCCAATACTCCCCCCGTTGCTTCCCCTTCTTCCCCTCCCTCTTCTCCCTCTTCTCCTTCCAACCCAGCAGCACCCCCTGCTTCCTCTGCCCCTTCAGCCTCCCTCACCATTTCTGCCCCCTCCGGCCCTTCTACGACATTTCCCTCGGTGACTCTTGCTTCAACACCTTCGCCAACAATTACGGGGATTCCTCAGCTTACCGCAATTACGTCTGGCATGCCCCCTCAGAATACCGATCCGGTAACCTCAGTTTACAAGCAAGGCGCTACCCCACCGGTGCCTGGTGCACCGCCTTTGCCATCTCCATGTTCGTTGTTATAAAATTATTGTGCAAAAGATTCTTCTTCTCATCGAATTCCAGTCGTTTATTCCGTAGCCGACTGGCCTGCACAGGATCACATTCCGGATACAAGTTGGTAGACTTTTCATGAATGTTGAACGTCGTCTGATTTTGGCATAGCCTCCGAGGAAGTACAATCGTGGTTGCATGAGCTTGATGGGTATGATATTCCGAGCTTTAATCGCACCGCGGATGGATCATGTATCGGCGATCCCGCCGCTGCAGCTCAGGCTTCAGCCCGTGGCTGGTGGACTTGTGGCGGTTTTACCCGACCCACTGGTGAGTTTTATCCATACCCACCCGACCCATATTCTTCATGACAAAAAATGCGATAGATGTTACCGCTTGTCCTGACAAAATGACATGGGGTGTCAGGTAAGAGGTTTAAAAAGGCACGCCTGGGCAGTGGTAACTTGTGAATCTATTTATTTGTTTTAGTTTCGACGACGGCCCATCCCCTTACAGTGAGTACAATTAATTCTGCGTTTGCAATGTTTGTTAATCGATTACTTCACAGCTCAGTTAGTTGGAAACAATTACATTCCTTTGTTGTTGCTTAACGGGCGTAAACAGGACTCTTCTCAACTACCTCAATTCCAAGAATTTGCATGCCACCTTCTTCGTAGTTGGTTCTCGAGTCATTGAACGCCCCCAAGTCCTTATCGAAGAATACATGGCTGGCCATGAAATCAGTGTTCACACCTGGTCGCATAAGGTTTACCCATCTCGTTGTGTATACCCTGCACTGCCTCTGACCTATCTCCCCAGCCATTGACTTCCTTAACCAACGAGCAAATTGTAGCGGAATTGGGCTGGACCCGCAAGGCTATCAAGACGGTGCTTGGTGTAACTCCGACCACGATGCGTCCTCCATACGGTGATATTGGTGCGCAAGATTCTGCATAATACTCTCCCCCTACTAAATATTGTGTAGATGATCGTGTTCGTGCTATTGCCCTGGCAATGGGGTTAGTACCAATCATCTGGACGAGAACTCCCAGTGGAGGCGTGTTCGATACGAATGGTATGTTCCACATATCTCCGACCCCAAAGTGTCAATTAACCATCTGCCAAGATTGGCGAGTCGCTGCTGGACAAGTCAGCGGACTTCAATCTTATGCCACTTTCCAAACTATCCTCGACAACGCCACCCTGATCGATACCGGGTTAGTGTCTTAAATGTTGTTTTTCAGCTTTGGCTCACTTAGTTAAACCAGTTTCATTGTATTGCAACATGATCTGTTCCCAATTACAGTAGATCTTGCTATCGGTTACACGCTTAATGCTGCCCAGACTCACAATCCCAGTTTCAAGGTAAGTTTGTCCTTGGAAATTTCAGTGTATTGGCCTAATTCGACTTCAGCTCTTGCCCATTGGCCAATGTATGAAGCTACCTACAAGTGACCTCTACTTGGAATCTACAACCAACAAAACGTTCCCGTATCATAACCATACTTACGATATTAATGGCTCTGGCACTCCATCGTCCGGCGTCAAAATAGGCGGTGGTGGTAGCACAGACTCAAATGCTGCGCACACATTGCCAGCTCCGATATACACCGCTCTCCTACTTGTTGCTCTCGCTACATTGTCTAGTTTATTGTGATGCTGCAAATGTCGGAGAAATCTGGCATTTTCAAACATTTGGAAGGACAATTTACGCACATTTAATTCATTTGATACCCATGACTATTATCACGACCAGATTAGTGTGATTCAATAAATGAGTACTAAATTGGACACTCGGCTGCACCGCCTGCCCTGCTCTTTGAATTATGGCCTCACTCATTACGATAGTTCGTAACAGTTCGTAGCACTTACAATGCCCAAACCAGTACCAATCTAACCCTGCCCTTGCCTCCCAGAATTTCTCGAAGCTATCCGATCTGTGGATCCACCCGGGAAGTGGAAGATCCTAGTTGTGGACGACCATTCTCAGAAATTGCTAGCATCTGTCTTGAAACAGTTTGATATCTTAGCAGAGAACGTCACTCGTACGTTTCATTTTCCCTTCAAAGTTAGCCCGATTTACTCACCTGCACCCGAGTGATTGAATCCGTCTCTAACCGACGTGATCCTCAACCCGAATTCGAGGCCGTCTACTTGCTTATGCCCACAACCCAGAATGTAGACCGTATCATCCGAGATTTCTACCAACGCCAGCAATATGCCGCCGCGCATCTTTTTTTCATCGAGGGTATCTGTCTGCTTTACAGTGCCGTCTATCTCTCCTGTCTGAGCAACTCGTTGCTGTTTAGGGTTATCTGAACCGCTCTTTCAGCGTTTAACTACTTCACCGGCGGAGCCCTATCTGAAGGGGCTAAAAGAATTGTTCATCAACTTCTCCGGTGAGTGTGGTTGCAATTTGCGCGACACAAGAGCCCACCCTGGTCCGGTAGTTCTTGAAGCACAAACATGGTCTCTACAAATGCCCGAGTTGTTCTTCAGCGCATACAGCCCACCCAGGAACGATTCATATTACCGAGGTGCCCGTGCTCGAGTGATAGAAGATATTCAATTTGCAAGCAAAATGGTCTGCTGTCAATCATTCACTGTTTTTTCGATCCTAATCCTTATAATTCCAGATTGCGAACGTGTGCATCACCCTCAACGAGAACCCGTACATTCGCTATTATGTCCCTCAAAACCAGCAGCCACTTGGTCCGCTCAAACCACACTCGTCTACTAGAGCTCCACCGCCAGCACCTAACAGTGCGAGATGGCGGACGAACCTGGCGCGGGGTTCAGAAGCGCGAGCATGGGAAGAAGCAGAGTCGGAGCATGTTACTAAAGTACTAGCTCTCATGGTTCAGAGGAATCTTGATGACCATAAGAAAACAAACCCCGAGTTTGCGGTAGGTCCCCCGGCTTCGTATCTATCCGGTCTGGAGCTGAATATACAAGAAAACACCCGAATCACAAAAACCTAGGGCGACGCTCATCATTACCGATCGCTCTATGGATATGGTTGCACCATTTGTTCATGAGTTCACGTACCAAGCCATGGCAAACGATTTGCTGCCCATAGACAACGGGAAATATACGTGGGTATCTCTACCTATATAGCAGCTTCATAGTTCCCAAACATGGCTGCGTAGGTACAAGTTCCAATCATCCGCCGGGGAATATGAGGATAAGACAGCGACGTTGACCGATGCAGACAATGTGTGGACTGAAGTTCGACATTTGCACATGCGGGAAGCTATCGACAAGTTAATGGCCGACTTTAACAAGTTTCTGACAGATAATGCTGTCTTCAAAGGGTACGCATCCTCAGCTGCTCGCCTCCGCTTCCTCTGGCTTGACCTGATGGCTTTTTGAAGAGAAGGTGCAGCGAGCCTGAATGATATGAAAGAGATGCTCGCAAACCTCCCTCAGTACCAAGAACAGCGCGAGAAGGTATGGTTCATCATATTCAACTTGTTGGCTCTGCGAGGTAAACAATTTCCAGTTCTCGTTACATCTCAACATGGCTCAAGAATGCATGGGAATATTCGAGCGAGACAAGTTATCTTCGATTGGGAATGTTGAACAGGCACGTTCTTATACCATCCCACCCCTAGAAATTGTCTGATGACGATCACGATAGTGCTGCGCCACAGGCCTGACTCCAGAGGGCAAAGCTCCAAAATCATTGGTCGAAGAAATGGTACCTCTTCTCGATGGCAGAGACGTCATGTAAGAACTACCATCCTTTGTGGTGGTTATCATATTATTAATACACCCAAGCTCTGCAAATAAAGTTCGAGTCGTGTCCCTGTATGTTCAATACCGGGATGGCGTGCCGGAAGAGGATAAGAGAAGATTGTATCAGCATGCGAGGCTAAGTATGGCCGAACAGGATGCTGTTAATTCGCTTGCGCACCTAGGAGTACGCGTGACCCGAGTGAGTGCTCTACCCATAATCCGACAGACAACTGTGAGAATTGAATCTTGGGTAGGGCCCTAATGATCGCGATAGGAAGAAGCCCAAGCAGAAGCCGACAGGCGAAGACGAATACGAACTTTCTCGGTTCAAGCCGATTCTGCGAGCAGTGATGGAGGTATGAACCTCTATTCGGGAATCAAACGTATCTAACGCGTATTTATGAAGGACCATATCACCAACAGACTCGATAAAACTGAATTTCCTTATGTGCGTGAGGCACCATCCTCGCTTGTAGCACCTGTCGCCGCCCGTCCAACGCCATCTCCCACAACTTCACTTCGCAGTCAGAAGCCTGCCTGGCATAGAGCCCCGAAGCCAGGCCAGGCGACAGAGGTAGCCCGACCGCGCGTTATTGTTTTTGTCATTGGAGGCATGACTTATTCTGAAATACGGGAGGCATACCTACTTTCGTCGGCGTTCAATAAGGACATCTATATAGGTGCCGCCAGCCCTTGTTTAGCTTATGGCATCGGCTAACTTTACCTACAGGCTCAACGCATATGATCACGCCTCGCCATTTTGTGGATGATCTCAAGGTATTGGAGCTCTCTGGCGTTGGTTCTAGGGCAATGCCCAACGGCCTACGAGAACCGAAAGAGGAAGGGCGGCCATTGCAAGAATACTACGATGAAAAATACTTCTGCAAGGACCCGCCTACAGCGCCTGTTGCTCCACCAGTCAACGTCATGGCCCCAAAGTTGGACACGAGGGCCGCGAACAACTCTGCTAACCCTTCAGTCAATTCCCTACATTCAATTTCTGCGTCGATGAAAGAAGAGAAGAAAAAGAAAAAAGGTTTCTTCCACTTCTAATCATGTCTTGCAGAAAGGATTTCTGTAGGTTAGTACATTGGATCTTTATACCATTAATGAATCTGTCTCAAAAAAATGAGTGATGATCTGACTGCACTAAGATCCCACATCCCAGACATGCCACGCTGTCAGAAACCCAGATGTTCTCACTCTTGCCTCAGGCGTTTTGCATTCAACTGTCTGCATTATGGTCGATAGCACCCGCCAGACGACCGTGCACCCACGGCTGAGACTCCTTGACAATTAAAAATATCCTTGTTGTGAAGAGGACAACTGTACTTAGCTCAGAACGATGTATTGGAAAGATGTTACAAGGGATGCTGAGCATATCATTCTAAACCTTGATATAACGGTCATTATTCTTACAATGCACAAGGGTATGCTACGCAGAATATTCCATTTTTGCTGGGGGTGAGCATGTTAGCGCACATGTTCGGCGCTTAATGTGCACATCAACTTACTCTCGTGTTTCTTGGCCTCGCCCACCTTTCTTGCAGCCTTCGTTAGGTCCTCCTGAGTGATGTACTCTCTGATATGATATGAGCAAAAAGCGAAGCGAGAAATGTTGTTGACGAACCTGTCATCTCTCATTGCAAACATACCAGACTCTGTAACTACATTCCGTAAATCAGCGCCATTGAACCCATCTGATAGCTGTTTCATTGCACCGTCAGTGATCCTGTAAAGGACACGATTTTAATGACAAATCAAACCTTCACAATAGCCTCGTAATCAATGTCGCCACTCTTGTTGACAGGACGGGCGTGGATTTTAAGAATCTCCAGCCTCGCCTGTTCATTAGGAAGAGGTACTTCAATCTTGCGGTCCAGTCGTCCCGGGCGCAGTAATGCAGGGTCCAGAGTATCGGGTCGGTTTGTAGCCATAATAAGCTTTGTCTTGCCCAAAGAATCAAATCCGTCCATCTGATTCAGCAACTGAAAAAAGGGTCCATTACTGAAAAGTTTTGGGATTCTAGCATCATTCAAGGACGCGCACCTCCATCAGGGTTCTTTGAATTTCACGGTCGGCGCTGGTGCCTTCGGAAAATCGGCGGCCGCCAATAGCATCAATTTCGTCCATGAAGATGACGCAGGGTTCATGATCTCTAGCAAAACCAAACATCTCCCGAACGACACGGGCACTTTCACCAATGTATTTGTCAACGATAGCGGATGAAACAACTTTAAGGAAGTTGGTTTGCAAGGTAGCAGCTACTGCTCGTGCTAGTAGCGTTTTCCCTGTCCCTGGGGGACCATAAAGTAGGACACCCTTCGGTGGTGTTATTCCGACGCGTTGGAATAACTCAGGATTTATAAGGGGAAGTTCAATAATCTGATGGATTTCATTCAGTTCTCTTTCACCTCAAGGAACGAACGACCACTAGTGGCCTTACCTCCCTGAGCTCTCGGACTTGTTCGCCCAGACCACCAATCCCGGCAAACGAAGCGTCTCCAGGGTCTTCCAAACTCATCTTGTAAACGAGTGGGTCCACCTCTCTTGGCAGAATGCGCATGATAGTGAGCGTTGTCATATCGAGCGATACGCGTGTACCCGCTTTTAGCTTGGCTGCGGGCAGAGTGGGACGATACGACACGACATATCGTGGCCCTGATGACGCCTTGACGATGACTAGACCATACAGCGTTGAATGTCAGGTAAAAGGTAGGTAGAGATAGTCCGGATATATCGCGCACACCGCTCGTCGTCTAATTGCTTCATAACCTCGCCGATAATTTGTCCGACGGATTGAACGGCTTTAATGTCATCTTCCGTATTCTCAAATGTTTTCTCCAGGTCTTTGAGAGAAAACCGAACTTGAAATAAGTCAGTAATGACGTGTATAGTAAATACTGAGATTAAACCTACGATTCTTCAGGCTTTCGCTGCTGGCTTCGTGTTGGCGCATTTTCTGCAGAGATCAATATTCGCTGGTCTCAATGTTGGCGAGCATTCGTACCTCCCTGTATGCTCTAAGTACATCCCTCCTTCTAGGGTCTAGTTCCTGTGAAGACGATGAAGGCTGTCCATCCATGGTGATATTGTTCGAGAAACTTGCTTTTGCGCTTTGGATCGAGGACGCGTAAGTGCGCGTCACTACTGCCTTGTTGGGATAGTGGAATGATGCACGAGCAAACAAAAAAGTCAAGGCTTGATGGTCTAGTAGTATGATTCCTTGTTAGGGTTTTTCCTGAATCGAGGAGGTCCCGGGTTCAATTCCCGGTCAGGCCCGTGGGTTTTTTGAAATCTTTTTCGATTTTTTATTGGGATAAAGGTACATTGTACAAGCTCATGTGAATCGTGAAATGTCGAAACTATTCATGAATGCGTGATTAAAGAATGGCCCAGCCCAACATAGGTATTAATGCAACGGTAAAAAGTAGAGACCAACTCTGCGCAGCTGCGCCATTTGATAGGGCGGTGGTGGTGGTCTGATGCGTCCCCTGCGGCGCTGCCGTCTGAATGAAACGGTTCCAAGCTGCAATCGTAGCAGAAGGAAAAACGTATGTCGATTGCGTGGCTCCGCTCCCAAGGTATAACGCGCTGTTCCCTGGAAGAAAGTCGTGTGCCAGATTTGGGTCTTCCCCACCAACTACGGAACCACTTGGTGTCACTAGACCAGTGGAGTTGGAACCGAACAGAAACTCTCGAGCAAAGGTGAAGGCCTGGATGATTAATATATCAGTGGCTGTATGCAGTCTTTTGCACACGAGACGTTCATACAGATACTGGATTTGCGGCAGGAACAAGATGTCCAGCGTGGTCGAATAATACGTATGCCCAGCCCCTTTCTTGATGAACGATGCCGGCGAATTGGCCGTTGTCATTGTACCAAGGTGTTGAGGGCTTCCGTGTGAACCCCTGTATGCCACCGAACGTTGTATTCTGCAGATTGCAAGAGCTTAAGTAAAGTTAATTACCCTCTGGCTGAGTGACTATACCTGAATTGCAACTGCAGGAATGAATATTACCAATGAACAGATGAAGCAGAGTAGTAACATACCTTCTGTACCACGATGCGCAACGAGTGAGTCATCGTTCCCTGAATAAAGTACGACGCCAACTCCACGTTTTGTCGCATTCGTTGCCAGCTCAGTGAGGAAAGTCATTGGCCTACCAAAATTAGTTTGAGAAAGCTATTAAGATGACAAAATATACGCACTCAGGACCTAAAATGCCACGCATTATACAGAGTTGAGTGACTTTTAGATATGGGAAATGAGGAGTCTTACTGGGATCGTTATCTAGAAAGGACATTCCGTTAGTTGACTGGGCTCGCAGAGGCAGATGTCGAGACTTACTGGGCGTTCCGTCTGGGGCGGCACCAAATGGGAATTCGGCAAACTGTGCCCAATTTATGCTGGTGGGGGCATGAAGAGCAGCTCGAGTGCGGGCATCTGCAAATGAACCTTGTGAAACTGGCTTGAGGTTGCAAGGCAGAATGTCCCACACCATTGAGGAAAACAGAAGCATCGGCATTGATCGCAGGGAGAATAGGCGAGTCAGGTATATCGTACACCTGTCAAATATTGATCAGCCGTCCATCTTGAACTGGGTGGGTTGCCTACATTAAACTGGTAATCATTCGTGAAACCGCTTGCGTCTGACGATAAGTTAGTGAGACGGTCATGTGTACTAGATTAAACACCCACTCCAAGGAAAAGTGAAGTTGATTGCATAGTCGAGAAGCTCGTTGAATAGGAGGCATCCATACTGTTAATAACAGGGATCAACTAGAGAGCTCGGAGGTCACAAATCGTGGCATACCCAAGGGTCTATAGTCCCATTGGCTCGACCAGCTAGATTTCGCTTCCCCAAGTGCTGCAAATCCCGTTTGCTTAGTGATTGTTCAATTGGATCAGCAGGGGTCTGTAGTTCTCTGCGGGCGAGAATGGACCGGAAACGGGAAGTAGTCATGGACCATGGAACGGTGCGTTGCGTTGGTAAAACAAGATTAATAGGCGGTATAATGCTCTTCTCGGGGTATGAAAGGGTGATGTCAAAACCACATAGCTGACTCCTATGCATGTATCATTGTACGACAGCCATAGAAATACATTAGATTCCACGTACTGCTCTTTAAAATAGTTGAAAACGTCGTGATCATAACCAATGAGCTGAGGGTACGTTTCAATTATAGAAAGCTATGAGATCATCGGTAAATAAATAAAAAAAGGTAGCATCATTTATCAAAAAAAACGTACGGCTGGGAGAAGCTCAAAGACAACTGCAGAAGGGATGGTGCCGTCACCGATGGCGATTTTACTGATGTTGACAGGGGGTTTAGACATTCCAAAGTATGTTTTGAGTATGTAAGGCTGATATTTCCTCAGTAAGTCGGACTGGGAATAATGAAGTCACTTACAATATATGTACCTGCATAACTCTCGCCGGTGATGTGAAGAGGCCTTTTTGCCAGGCTTGGGAACACCTTGACAAGGTTACCGAGGAAGCCCATCTTTTAAAAAAAGCTTGAGAAGTTAAATACACGAAGGAAACGAATGCTTACAAAGTCGCGTCCAACCTGATCCTCATCGAGGGCTGTAAACACGTCAGTGATGGCATATGTGCGGATAAAAGAGGCGGACCATAGCCATTTACGTCTGCCGTTGAGAAACCAACACCGCTTATGGCAAGTTATATCAATTTCATCCCCAGAGAATACAGCAACTTACACAGGTTGGTCGACCCAAAAATAGTCCGCTATTTGGTCCCAACTATGTGGATTAGAATGGACGGTATAATCGGGGCTGATGTGGATCGGCCCATTCTATGGGGTTACATTGAGACGAGAAATCGCGAACGTGCTCCCGTGACAGGACAGACCTCGAAAAAGAACCCAAACAGGCTCGATGAACCAGGCCTTTTCCTCGTGTCAGCGCGTACTATGGTGTATTCACGGAGAATAACTCACCCTCCATTAAGCCAGATCCCCCATGGTTCGGAATCCTTCTCCTGTGAGGTTAATGAACCCTGCGAGTTCTCAACACCAATGAAAAAGAGCGTGTCGCTGTTATGTCCCGGACGCTGAACGGGTATATTTCCGGCATACATACGACCTTTTCCAACAGGAAAAGTGACATTAGGAAGTGGTTGAGTAACTTCAAAATCTATGGGTGGCATGAAACGAGCCGTATGATACGAAGCCAAGGAATAGTACTTACACTTCTGCCAATCCGGACTGAAATCGCCAGTTGGGATGCCAGGATATGAGTGCGGGAAGGAATTAGGCGCTTGACATGTCACGAATGTAAGGAATGCAATGAAAACGAATGCCAGAGGTGACCAGGAACCAGCTGAGCAAGCCATGGCAAATAGATAGATGAGCTGAGTACTCAAGGACCCAAGCTTATAAGGGACGAAGCTAGCCGAAAGAACAATTGAAAGGCAGGAGGCCGGAGACCGCAAGCCAACAATAAGAGTAGGCGAGCTGACAGCGTGGCGTAATTATCATGTCCAACAATTGCATGAGAAGTCCCGGAATTGCTTTCCCTGCCAATCGGGACGTGACTCAATACGGTCACGCCACCCCATGGCTCGCAGGAAAAGAGTCCTCGACGATGGCGATTCAGACTCGGATATCTCAGAAGACGACGATGGTCCAAACTTTGAAAATAATCCGGATGCTAGAGATGAATATGAAC
This sequence comes from Amanita jacksonii TRTC168611, assembly GCA_000497225.1. Classification (NCBI taxonomy): domain Eukaryota; kingdom Fungi; phylum Basidiomycota; class Agaricomycetes; order Agaricales; family Amanitaceae; genus Amanita; species Amanita jacksonii. Next base: position 254,225 of record KI546975.1, read on the forward strand.
TATTCAGAAATCCATACAGCAGGAAACGTAGGAAAAAGGACGGTAAAGAAGACGCCATTTACGGCGTGTTTGGCGATGACAGTGACGATGAGAGATATACCAGTCAGAAAAAGACACATTGGACAAAAGCACCTGCATTCGTGACCGGGGAAAAGGTTGTAGACCTTGACAAAGAGCTGGAGATGGACCATAGCCAGGATGAGAACGAAGTAGACGGTGAGGACGATGGATCTGCAGGCGAAGGGGGCCAAGACGAAAGCGAAGTTTCTGACATCTCTCAAACCTCCAGGCCTCCGTCTCCTCGTGTCCGTTTGGACGAGGACGAGGACGAGGAGCTTGAACGGCCCCGCATGGGTGGTATAGGTTCAAAATCTACCAGCGCCTTTGCAGCCTTCTCTAACATGACCACCTCGTCCGAGCAAAATGAGGAACCGGTACGACCCCGAAAGGGAGGGATAGGCTCCAGGTTAGCTAATGCTGCGTTTGCGTCCTTCACCAAAACATCTGCCACGCTCGAAACCCCCGATCCCGACGCACCTTCAATAACAGGCGACCAACAACCGTTCGCTCCATCAGCTCCCTCCACTCCTCCGCCAGATGACGACACTCCCACTTCCTTTGGAAAACGCTCTTTTGTCCGTGATTTTCTGCCTGCAAAGAAACCTGCCGCCCTGTCCGCACAGGAGCGCTCCCACTTTGCTAAGCTACAGGGTTCCTTTGGTGCGAAAATGCTGTCAAAGATGGGTTGGGAAGTTGGCACCGGTCTTGGTGTAGAAGGCGAGGGCATTATCAACCCCGTCGAAAGCAAATTGCGACCTCAGAAAATGGGTATTGCCTTTCGAGGCTTCAAGGAGAAGACAGAGCAGTCGAAGCAAGAAGCCCGAAGAAAAGGGGAGGTTGTTAGTGACGATGAAGACCCTCAGACAAAGAAATTGAGGAAGAAGGTCAAGGAACAGGAACAGAAGAAGTCCGATGTTTGGAAGCGCCCAAAGAAGGTCAAGACAAAGGTTCAACACAAGACCTATGAACAAATTCTTGCAGAAGCAGGCGAAGAACCCCCTGCAGCAGGTCTAGGACAGATCATTGATGCCACAGGCGCAATTGTGAGTGACTCCTCCGCCCGAATGAGTTGTTACAGAAGCTTACATGGCCTCTTAGCCTCGTGAGGTTTCCTCCATCGCTGACCTGTCCATCAGCTCGTGGACTCCGTCGACCGACTCAACCAGGATACCTGAAGTGCGGCACAATATACGTCTTATTGCCGATGCTTGCAAGTCTGACCTTGATGGCCTGGCCCGTGAAGCCAGGGCCCTTGAGGATCGCAAGAAATACGTTGCAAATGAAGATGCACGTTTAAGAAAGAAGATCGAGGATGAAGCAGACCGTGCGTTATTGTGCATACAAATTTACTTTCTGTCAGCTAACTTTTTCCAGTCATTGGGCGGTTGCAACAGGTATCGCTGGTTACAAATGACATTCAAGCCCTGTCCAAAGAATTATCCACCGTCTACGAGGTTTCTTTAGAGCCATTTTCTCCCTTGATTTACAAACTTGTCAGTCAATTCTCTGATGAATTTGACAAGTATCAACTCGACGAAATCATAGTTGCAGCCATTGCACCTCTCGTCCGACGTCTGGTAGCCAGCTGGAACCCCCTTGATGATCCTTCAGCCTTAGTCACTACTTTCAGAGGTTGGCGGCGCGCATTACGCGTCAAAGCCGCCGAAGACCGTGAGCCAGCAACTGCACTTGATGCGTGGGGCAAGGAAACTCCAATTGAGCCTGAGAGGTACGTATACACTAGTGACCCTGCTATGACACCCTTTCTTGACCTACTGGCAAGCCATGAATTTATGACGCCTTTTGAAAGTCTGATGTGGAACGTCTGGCTGCCAAAGGTGCGAACCGCCATTAACAACGATTGGTCAGCGGATGAGCCCCAGCCGGCTGTCAAGCTGTACGAAATCTGGTCGACCTTCCTGCCAGACTTCATCAGAGATAATATTCTTGATCAGTTGATGCTTCCCAAGGTTCAGCGAGCGGTAGCTGACTGGAATCCAAGAAAGTCAAAGGTCTCACTGCAAAACATTCTCTTTCCATGGCTTCCTCATCTTGGCCTACGAATGGAAGACGTTCTGGGTGATGCAAGAAGAAAGGTCAAGAGCCTGTTGAGAGCATGGTCTGTGGGACAGGATCTCCCAATATCACTCAAGGCATGGCAAAACGTAAGTGATCTTCAACACGCCTTGGCAATAAATTAAAGTTTGTGTATAGGTCTTCGAGACCGGTGACTGGGATACGATGTTGCTCAAATATATTGTCCCCAAACTGGGCGCTTCTCTGCGCGACGATTTCCGGATCAACCCTCGGGACCAAAAGATGGAACCTCTGCACCAAGTCCTACAATGGGCCGAAGCCATCCGTCCCTCCATCTTTTCACAAATATTGGAGGTCGAGTTCTTCCCCAAGTGGCTTGACATACTTCATATCTGGCTCATTCAGCCCAATGTCAGCTTCGAGGAAGTCGCTCAGTGGTACTCCTTCTGGAAAGGTACGTTCCCTGAAAATGTCCAGGCTCTATCGGGGGTGAGCCGAGGTTTCACGCGAGGGCTTCAGTTGATGAACACCGCCATTGAGCTCGGTCCTGACGCACCCAACCAACTTGCACGACCTGACTTCCGCGCTGAGATGGCCGCGGCTTCACGGCAAGGTTCCCCAGCGCCCACCAAAGCTGCTAAACAACGTCCAGCAGCTGCTGCACGTACTCAAGAAATCACTTTCAAATCTATCGTCGAGGAGCACGTTGCGTTGCATAATCTCTTATTTATTCCTGCTGGTCGTGTACATGAACGTTCGCGCATGCCGCTATACCGGATCAGTCCTACGGCGGATGGTAAAGGCGGTATATTGATTTACATCGTGGACGATGCAGTATGGGCGCCTAGTAAGGATGACAAGGATGATTGGAGGGCGATTCCGCTGGAGGATATGGTATTACGGGCGACCAGTGGCAAATAATTGTAATGCTGTTGATGTTAGTATACAATATATGTTTGTGACCATCGAAGCAAACACTCATGTCCACCCGACTACGACACAGGCCGCAGACAGAGGAAGAGGATGCAGCCGCACTGAAGCTTGGCCCAGGTAGACATAAGGCTTTACGTGTTGGCTGGGACCATGCGCTAACTACGCCGGTGCAGAATTCAATAACGCCGGTTGCCTGCTCATTTCCGAGGTCAAATATCTACTGGAGAACAGAGACAAAGATGCTCCAGACTCTTCGTGTGTTGTCACCCATGCGCTCCTCACACTATCTACTAACTACCATATCGTAGGGTGTACAACAAAACACTAGAATACGTGAGGACGTTTGCCAAGTTCAACACAACCGATTCTGCTAGTGCCGTTCGAGAGTAAGATTACGAAACAAAATCGAGCTCAATTCAGGCTTCACGCATCCCTTGCCAGGATTCTGCGCAGAGAACCAGCCTTGACACAGTTCGAGACCGCACAAATAGCGAACCTATGTCCCGCAGACTCCGAGGAGGCCAAAAGTATCGTGCCCAGGTACGTCCCCTAAACACTTGCATCCTTGTCACACTTGACGCGCCGAGGTTAGCCTTGTCAAAATTGACGACGATCGACTACAAGCTCTGCTTGACGAGATTCAGACAATGCGCAAGTTCCAGTCATGATGCATGATCCACCGCTGCATGGGCAATATAATCCATTATTTTAATGAATATGATATGTCCGTATGGGTCATTCTTCAGCGTCTGCGAGCTCTCCTCCCTCGTCCAGCTCCTCATCTACATCGTCGTCTTCTTGCGCTTTTTCCTTCGATCTACTATCCGTAGGTGAAAAGCCAGTGCTATTGAATTTCCTTTTCTCCCTAAATGGATTCTCTCTCTTGGTTCCTTTTCGGATAATCGCTGCTTCAGGTATGGTTCCCTTGGGGTTGAAATAAAGCAAGTCGTTGCCAGAATAGGCATCCACTGATCGTATCCACGCGTCGAATCTACAAGTCTCTTCTTGAACTTGAGATAAACGCCGAGATGAAGCGAACTCACAACCCCGTTTGGTCTTCGACCTCCCGCATGTTTTTATAAATGAAATCATCCTTAAACTTGACAATCTGATCTCTATGAAGATCAAAATCGATTGGTGGTCGATAGGCAGGATCGGAAGGATGGAGCCGTTCGTTGGTGACTGCCATCCTGCCATTGTAAGAGTCGAACACTGGCTCTTCCAACAAAAGGCCGAGTGACGGCATTTTTGGTACGAGAACAATGTGTGGCCTGTACAACTACTCGGAGAAGTTAGATTCCACCCGTTGCCATTACGTTGGATCGTACCTCGTCGATTAAACTACTTGGAGTTCCTGTCCGGCAGGTCATAATCAAGGCAGTCATCATTTTTCGCTACACCGCAGTCAAGCTAGATCTCAGCGGATGGAACAAAGGACATACAATCTATTGGCAGACCATTAAGCTGCATTGTGAAGAACAACACGGCAGATCGTCATACCTGGTGCAACATAAAGCTTTGCCCGTGGAATAGTACACTAATCCATTCTGTCTCACCGTAAACAACGGGATCTGCTACCTGAGACCACAACATAAATACTAACCTCAATTCTTGTGTGAAGGCTCACCTCGATTTTCTTCATATGGCGTTGATTGCTTGGATCTTTGAACTCACGACCAACAGTAAAATTGTGAAAATTGTGAGTGCCTTCAAATTTAGACACGATATCTCGCAATTTCGCCATTACTCCCGAATTCGCTCTCCACACACGTTTCCTCGAAAGGTCTCCCTCTTTAGTTGATGACTCGCGACCTTTCCAGAAGTTGTGATCCAAACAATCAGCCTCTAACGGAAGGTTGGCACCGTGCTCCTGCAAAATGCAATCAAAGCCGCTGCCTGGCCGTGGAGGGAGCAGGATGTAACTCGGAAAATAGTATGTATATTTCCTGCTATCGCACGCCCTGTATGGGCATTAATGGACGATCCATGATTGGAGGAACCATATAACGAACAGGCGTGCATTGAACGAGTTTTGTACTCGTACCTAAGCTTCCACTTGAGTCTTTTTAAGCATGGCTTGAAAAGTTGAAACCTACATAACCCCATAATCTGATCTCAGGTGGCAAAAACTCGTTTATTCGCGCTACAGGATCTGGTACATCCGGTAGGGAGGTGATTATCTTCATTGAGACGATATTTCCTGCGGCGTGTACACCGGCGTCGGTACGAGCCGCACGGGCGAGGCTAACCTGAAAGGCTGCCGTTGGTCACCTACGCCCGCACGACGAAAGCACGACTTCACCTTCATCGGATCATCCGCATTATCTTGAGAGACAGCACCAGTTTTGATGAGTGCATCGAATAGAGTGCCTTCAATCGTGCGAGGGACGTCGGGTTGGCTAGATTCGTTCCGTTCGTGAACGCGTGAACTTTGGTACGATAGATGTTATACGAGCCATACAATTGCATTCCACTGTAACCCGTGCCGCAAAAGCCAATTAGAAGAGCGGATTGTCGTTTGGGCAATCTAGGACCCTTCGATTCAGCGTCGTTCCGACCCTCACCGTCTTCACCTTCTCCGTCGCGACGCCTACCACGTCGGCCTACTTTTTGTTTCTTATTCCCATCTCCAGATGCAGTCTCTTGTTTCCTTTTCCTCCGTTCGTGAATGGGGTGTCTCGCATCCTGATCCGGTTTGTCAGAAGTACTGGGACCCATGGCATTTCGCGTTCCCTCTTCAGTCTCCAGCAATTCCTTCGCCTTATGCTTCATGTCTGAAAGGAAAACACGATGATAGTTGTGATTCTTGGCTTGAATAGCACGCAATGTTGGAACCCAGCTCGGGTAAAAATAGTGGGCCATGTCATGGAGCTCCCACCCCAACTTGTACTCAACTCGGAAAACTCCGCCATCGAGGAAACCTTCGCGTCCCTAGCACCACTACTACTCTAGACCATCGATACTAGACTGTTCAACGACGCTTTGCTCGCAAGCGGTGTAAACACCCACTAGCCCATCGTATATTTCATTGGTTCCTTGACTCGGCACTGCCACACACTGCAGCCCAGGTATCATCCCCCCCATCATCTCTTCAACCGTGCCGACCGAATTCCCACTTTGTTCCCTCCACCAGGTAAACCTTGCCAGTACGGCACCTCCCAAGGCAGCAGCTTCTTGAGTACCCGAAACGTAAACCTTCATGTTCAAAATGTTCTGGACAGATCGTTTCTCAGCATATCTCGTGCTTCCGACAAGCGATTACTAACCGCGGCGACTTGCCGAACTGTCTGGTTCATAGAGGAACCCCCGGTCAGAATCAGACGCTGCAGTTGGAAGGAGCTATCGGGTAAAATGGCCTTCACTCGAGACTTGATTGCGAGAAGCTGAGATTCAAGAATCGCACGAGGGTGGGTATCTGCAGGAACGTCCTTTATGGGGACAGGAACGGGACCCTTCCTATCAGATAACTTGAAGAAATATTCACCAGTGACATTCGGAGGTATAATTTCGGGATGAGGGAAATACAACCCAATGTATCCATTGTTGCCAGGTGGTCTTGATTCGACAAGTTCATTGAATCTACTCCAACTTCCATTTGCGAATCGGTCCCGGATATGTTCGCGGGCTAAGGCTCCATTCTTATAACAAAGCATTGCTACGTGTCCATGAATAGCCGTAGGGTGGGAGAGCAGGTGTGATGTCGTAAAGCGCTTGGGAGGCTTCCCAGACGATGGTATAGACAAAAGGAAGGTAGTTGATGTTCCCAAGGAAAGAATAGCATCTCCCGGCGCAGACAAAGCAGCGACGGTAGCAGGGTTGTCGCCCGTGAAGGGAGCAATTATACACTCTAGGGCACGATGATGAGGTCTTTTCCACAGACGCCCATGTCAAATACGCCTAACCTGAGTTAAAGCCCCAACGGTCTACCCACCATCGATGTATACGGCCTAGAGTTGTACCCGCAACCACGGGGTCTGGTCCCAACTTCTGGCGAAGGTCCGGACCCCCACATAGGTCAAGCAACCGATCATCCCACTTACAAGAGATAACATTCATTAAATTCATACCGCTCGCATCAGAAACTTCTATGGGTGCAACTTTTCCCAGGAAGAGGGAGGACAAGAATGACGACACCAGCGAAATCCGATCAGTTACGGCGTAACAATCAGGTCGCAAACGGCGCATCTATAATACGGACTAAGCAACCCGCCACGTTTTCGTCATGTGAGCGCGGCGAAAACCTTGGAAATCTGGTTTCCTGTGAACCTTTCATACGCTCGGCTACCAGTTAAATCAGCTAAATCTTGGGCGCCTCCCGCAGCTGCCTCAAGTCGCTTGCAGTCTTCAGTGGATGACGAGTCTTGCCAAGTCGGGCAGTTCCCGTTAGAAAACGCAGCGGGGAAGAGTTGCTCTTTTAAAGACTTCTTGGGGTTCAAGGAGGTCAAAATCTGTTGGGCATGGTGGGACCAATAGACGGATCCGTGTTGTTGCCCCGCGCCAGATATTGCTACGATAGCATTGGGATCAACATCATCACCCTTCATCCGCTGCATTAATAGGTCCATAGCTTCGAGCCACATAGCCACTGGGGCCGTAACTTCTCCTTTCTGTGGACCGTGAAGAGCGCCGTTGGTGGTACCATATTGGGGTAAATCGATATCGAAATTCACGGCAGATTGGTATACGAAAGTCAGATCATCTGATACGATAAGAAGCTTTAGCTGCTGGGTGGACAGGTCCAGGCCAAGGAACAAAGGCGGAGTCATTTCGCAACTCTCCCCAATCGGGCCGCACAATCCATGCACGTGTTTGGCAAGATCAATGAGGATAAACAAAAGCAGTGGCAACAAAACTCCGAACCATCGATAAGTGCAAGCAACAGGGTTGCAGAATACCACCGAATGTTCCGCTTTTGCCTTTCCTTTGTTCCCCCATCATCTGGGTTTAATTGTCCAATGCCGTCTGTCATCGTTACGGTAATGATTGAACAGATTTGTGCCGAACAGCTCCTTGGAAAACAGCCTATCTGACAAGCCTCATGTTGGTCCGGAACACGCTCCGCTCCGTACTTGTGTACTTGTAAACACACAAGCCAAAGACTTCAAGTGGCCGCTTTCTTCAAATCCTGTTATGAGCTATCAGTCTAGAACCTTTTGTACTCCCGCTTCCATTCCTCACCCTACTAGCTTCAACCGTGCCCCTAGCCCCGTAACCTTCTCCACCCCCATGTCCGAAGCCCTATCAAGCGAATGGCAAAAGAACGTCCATTATTCCGCCGGCGACAGAGTTGCTTTCAAGATCGGTAATTGTCCGGGTGTTGCCGCCTTTGAATGCGTACAGACTCGTAGGTCTATTTCCTCAATCAGATGCGCTCGATTGCGAGCTGAATCTCTCCATTGTAGATTTCAGCTCTCAAACTAACCAGGTGATTTGGCTACCGGGTCTCCTAAAGCTCACATCGTTCACCATTGTTAGCCTAGTGGAGGTGGAAACGATTACTGGAAGCATTACCCGAGAGGATTTCCAAGAACCAGATCCTATAACAACCACAATTAACTAGGGATCTTCCTTCACACGTCGATCTGCTTCCGGTGAGCCCTATTCGCAATGCTTTTTTGCCCTGATCGACAGCGCCCACCTGCCTAGCCTGAAAATTGCGCCGCTTCCATTCCCACATAATCATCGGTTTTTCAACGTTCAATCGACAATCGTTTCACTCAAATCCTTCGTGGCTTGCGTTTTATTCGTGGAATGGTTACTGTACTAATCCTATTTTGTCACATGCATAGCATACCGCATTTCTATGTAGCCCTGCAATTCAATCCTGACTAGCAGTCTCCAATAATTATATACTATTTTTGCCACAACTGGCCCTTCATTTTTGATCGTCATTGTGGACAAATGTAAGTCTTTGTGCCACTGAATATAGTCGCCTCTCCAGAAGAATCGCCACTGAGAAGTGAGTAAAACACCTGGAACACACGGGTCAAACTTACACTACAAGTTGCTGCTCCATTGATCCAGGGTCTCCGAGGGTGAAATGGGCGATGTCCGAATTGACTTGTGCAAGTGCAGTCCCGTTCGTCGGAGACGATAGTGCCACCAGGGGATCCCATAACCGGACGCAACCTTTCATGTTTCATCGATAATCTAAGCATCCAGAGCGCTGATAGCTTAACCTAATTCTATTGACTTACCGTCTGCGCCACCGCTGACAAGCGCCAGTCTGCTGAATTCGGTCTTGGCCCATCGCACCTCCACAACTCCACACGAAGGCGCACCAGGCATGGTCAGATCTTTTCCTTTGTGTTGATATTCATACATTTTGCCCTTTGTCAACGTTCGGGTATCATAGATTTGAATGCAGTTATCATTCCTCGCGACCGCGATATAGATCCCATCTGAGCTTATCGATATCGAGTTTACCTCACCATTGATGTTCGGCCGGAAGGGGTCCATATGAATTGTTTTGATTGCATAGCCATTTCTGCGTCTGACATCATATAGGCGTAATGGATGCTTCCCCCCCGCACCACGAGATGTGTGTACAAGAAGTTCACCTATCATGACCTTAAGTTCGGTTCATGTGGTACATCTAAGGATAAGCTCACCATCAGCTGTCAGGGCTATGCTATCCCCCGCCTCCTTCGAGTCGAACTGATAAGACTTCCCCGTTTCGACGTTGAACGCCTTATGATATCCGTCGAAAGAGTCATCATCTATGGGCTCACTCGAAGCAAAAAGGTATCCGTCTGTCGAATGGGTTCCCCAACGCATGCCACCCACGGTGTGTTCAGCTGACTGCGGAACTACAGACAAGGTGTCATGTCCTAGGCTGCGAAGGTAGTCATGATAGATATGGATTTTCCTGAGGACCATGAGGGTGTTGTTACCTCTGCTGACAAGTTAAAAAGACTTACTTCTCGGCAACTGCCAGCGTCCTTGTTCCTGGTTTAAACGCAATTTCGTTTGGAGGATACGTGTATCGTTGCTGACTACCTGAAACCGTTCATTCGGACCCCATTCGACATCTTGAACACTACTGATTTTACCTACCGATTCTTTCTTCAAAGTATTCGTCCGAATCTGGATCCTTCTCCCATGCTCGAACCTTTCTGTCGTTACCAGACGAAACAAAAGATGTACTAGTAATTGAAATTTCAGCACGCTTCCCAGTTATCGGTGCCACTGAACTCACCTAGTCGGATCAAATTTGATATCATTCACAGAGTAATGTTTCCGTTTGTCCTCTCTTGCCCAGTTTTCTTGCTCGCTGCCTGTCAAGGGTCGTCTATGACCGTCCAAAACAACTTCGTTCCCATCATGCCAGATAATCAAAGAGCCCTCTTCGTTGTACGGACTAATAGTTTCTTGCAAGGCATCAAAGCATTTCAACCATTGCTGTATAGCGCACTAAGTTGATGATCTCACCACCTGGGGCATCGGGGCCACCACCCGTGCAGGCACTACAGACGACAACCCAACCCTCTTTCTGGATGACCCGCATGATGCCTAAGAGTAGATACTGCTTGAGACCCAAGGAGCATGATAACGCAAAGGACAAAAAGACCCACAACCGGGCGAACGTTTAAAAGAGTATGCAGGAGACAAGGATGTGCTTCCCAAGCCCTTGGGCACAGCAAAACGTTGAAAGGGCAGAGGGGTCATATTAGGCAATGACGTGTGTCTATGTCCCGTGTGGAACAACCGAAGCGTCCGGTTAAAGGCATTGCTTGCCTGCGTAATCGAAGGTCGACATGAGCTACGAATGTGTTGATATTGCCTCACCTTAGTTTGGCCCACGTTAGCTCGCGTAGGATTCTGCCTTGTCACCCCAAGACGGATATCGTCCACCTGTTTTTTGAACCATTTGTAGGTTGGTGACCAAACTAGTGGCGCCCCTTCATCTAAAAGAGTCTTTTCGGTGACTAACTCAGGTTTTATATCAGGCAGAGATTTCCACTGGTCCAGGAAACACTTGAGATTTGCAAAGACAGAAAGTGAAGTTACTCACGATAACCTCGTCATTCATTCCTACAAGAAACAGGTCATAATCATCGCCTGAGTCGTACCCATTGTACCCATCTTGCCTTGGTTTCTATTGCAGCTTGCGCTCTTAATATGGAGCATGACCTACAAAAAAAAAACACACGTACTTTTGCCGCAGGTCCGACCAGGTGATCCTCCACTTCATCCTCACTGGTGTCGCTAGCTAAAGAAATGACATCTGTAGGCTCGGTTTTTGGTCTCCGTGGCTGAGTAGCAGTAGGACAGAAGTTGCTCGTCCCATAATAATTGACCACCGACTCTGACATCCAATCCGGACGAGGCACAATGGGAACGTTCCGGACTCTCTTCCTTTTCGCATTCCCACCTGGACTGGAGCCGTATGGATTGTTCTGATGAAAGATTGTTGAGTCACATCATAAGAGAAAGGTTGCAATAGATATTACCATAAATCGGACGTATCGTGGGGAGTAGGGTGACCGTGGAGCCCTTACATCAATGGTCTCGTCGTCTTGTGTTAAATCTATGGTTTGTGGACCCTGAGTAAGGTCAATTTCGTCCCTGTAGCTGTCCACGTCTATAATTTGGCGATTTTCCATTCTATGGTGGTCAGCAAACAAGAAGTACTCAGAAGCACATTGCAACTGATAAATATAACTTGACTTCCGTCGAGAACGGTTACTACTTGTATCTATTACTGCAAGGTAATAGAGAAATCAACAATGTAACACCCGTCCGCCTGGATGTTGGCGAGTATATGATCTGAGCCTACCATCATACCAGTCGGATGGCGGAAGGGGCTCGTTCTTCATCGCTGCGCATATGCCAGGTTCTGAACCGATACCCACGGACTGTCCAGCTTCTCGATTGTTGATGCATATACCTCCAGTTCCAAAGATATCAATAACATTTTGTACAAATGAATAGTTGGCATTAAGTACTCTTCGCGCTCACAGCTCTAATACCGTCAAGAAACAGGAGAAATATACGATAAGAACAGGGTTCGACAGCAATAACAATGTATAGAACAAATGCGATCTGCCCGACGCAGGCACCTATATACCCACTTTCAAGGTGACAGAGACGGACATGCTCGCATCCTGTGGAGCGCCGTTAGCTATCATACCCGACGGGCCCTGATCCAACATGGATATGGCAGCCATTTGCTCGGATAGAGCATCATTCTTCCGCTGATTCTTTTCGTTCTCTAAGTGCCCACGGCCGTTTCCATTGCCGTTGTTAGTAGAATTCCTTTTGCCTGACTTGTGATTAAATAGTTCGGCGGACTATGGATGATCAGTACTTTGTATGTAAATTATCACAAAGACAAACCTTCGGAGGCGGCCGTTCAAAGGATCGGTCCGAATCATCAAAGTTATGTGGTTGGACGTCGTTGGCAAGGTTCAAGTAGGGTTTCGCCGATGAGAATTGTTGTCCTTGGTTAGGCGTTAGTGTAGACCGAATGTTTGAATTACCCCATGCACCCATGGGATTGGGTGACTTTTCGGGTGCCGCAGCAGACGTCAGAGGAGGGAAGTCCGTGGGATGCAAAGGAGGCATTGGTGGAGGTGCAGGCGGAGGAAGAGGCATATTGGTCGGACCGCCATTATTACTGCAGTTTCGCATCACAGGGAGAGGTCGTGGTGCATGGTCGTGGTGGTGGTGGCGACCATGAGAGTGGTTAGACGGGGCCATGGTCATTGCCACTGCCCAGTCAGGCCGAGGCGGGAGAGGGTGTTGGGACGAAGTTGTTGACGGATGAATTCGCCTCGAAGAGGATGAAGTGGATGAGGACTATAATATATCGCATTAGTCGGAGATGAATCAGCCGCGGAACTTAACTTACAGCAGTTGATGACGCTTCATCATTTATTGACGACGAACGGCTGGCGTTTCCAGGTCTACGTGAGGAGCTTAACCGCGGACCCACCACATCTCCGCTGGGCGGGGGCGGGGGCGGGGGCGGGGCAACGTATCCGCCCATACCAATACCTGGACCATATGTCCGGCCAGCGCGCGCGGGTGGCGCCAAGGGGCCAGGGCGACCCTTCGGCGCTCCATTCATGTTCGACCCCGATGAGCTTCTAACATTCCTTCCATTGTTAGTGGAGATATTAGCCCCATTATTGATACTAGGACGACCTGGGTTTACAGGCCCGTAACCGTTACCTACGGTTCCATTCGGAGGTCTAGACATATCATACATTGGAGTTGGAGCCGGATTAGGGTATGACGGAACCATCTGTCCCGGTGGAGGGTAGTAGCCAGGTGCAGGATAGGGGTAGGGCGGAATAGGATAGACATATGGAGGACCTGCATTCATAATTTGGCTCGGATTTTGCTGGCTTTGTAGCGGGGGCTGAGGGTGCATATGTGGCGGTGGAAGGGGAGGAACGTTTTGCCAGGCAAAAAGGTTTCCAGGCCCAATAGGACCAGGATACATATCACTACTTGTTTGTGATAAGCCTTCGACAGGGTGTTGTTGGGGCTGGGGAGGCGGTTGGTAGGGGTTGTAGGGAGGATAGTACGGGTAGGGCGGGGAGAAAGGAATGCTGGAAGGATGTACTGTTGACGGTGGATAAGGCGCCGGATACTGCGGAGGGTAACCAGTGGTTGGGGGCGGTTCAGGATAAGATGTATGAGGGTCGTAGTATGAAGTTGTTTGTGCTGTGTCATATATTGAGGCAAATTTAAACGACGGGGAAGAGGCACGGGAATTGCGGACGCTAGTAGGGCCACTGAAGTTCGAGCGCCCATTGCGAGAGTTTGATGCCACCGATCCCCGCCTAAATTCTTTCTTGCCTTCTCTTGCATTGGAAGGTGACCATTCACTCTCTGTTGCGGGAGAGCTGGCGTCGTCCAGATCCCCCATACTGCTACCTGCACCGGCGGAGCTAGAAGTCAAGCTAAGGCTGGAAGAGCTAGAGTTCATGTTTCCCTTTTCTTTCTCCTCGAATCCCAAGAAGATGCGGGAGCGGGCCTCCTTGTATGCAGCTTCCCGCTCTTCAATAGTCGGGCGCTTAACTGTGTGGCCACCTGTAGATGAGCTTTTGCCTCCTAAACTTCCTGTTTCTGAAGGTTCGACATCTGATAGATCAGGATCGTCGCCTGCCACCGAGTTTGCTTGTGATTTGGACTTTCGGTCTTGATGTGTTCGTTGCATAATCTTGATTGCTGGCTGCGGTGCAGGTTCGGCCGGAACAAGGTCGGATATCTTGCGCTCAGGGCTGATGAAAATGAGCACCGTTAGTACAAATTAAAAAAAAAAACCACTTGCGAGTGATATAACTCACACGCGACTTTCATGAGTTAATGTGATGCCAAAGATTTTGGTGGCGGGGTCAACTTCAAGCGTTGTCTTGTAGAACGTTGAGCAACGATGAATCAACATGCGTTGGTACGATGTAGCAGCGGTAAGTTCTACACGCATTTTTCTGTTCTCAAGATGTCAGACGATGGCCGTTGCAGTCCAGTACGGAGGCTAGTCGGCCGGTGGCACCCAAGGTACCCAGATCAGAGAATGACTCACGATGGTTCTCTAATAAGACTCTCCATCGTCTCACCGCACTTTAAAACGAAGATTCTGTCTTTACTTTTGAGCGCTTCGATTATTTGGGGATCTACCTCTGGGTTTAGATCTGTGGTAGATGTCGGGGTGGTGTTCTCCTGCTGCTGGGTAGCGTCATTGATAGCAGTCGACAAGGGCACCAGAGGTTGAGAATAATGGAGATTAGATCCATTGACTGATTGGGGAGAGGCGGGAAAGGAAAGGGGGAGGACAGGAATGGCGATAATTGAGCTTGGGGTTGCCCCTCTAGTCGGAGGACTGGAGGGCATCGACGGCGAAAAATGCTGGATGCTCATGCTCTGGCTTGCGGTGAAGACGAGATGTTCTATGGAAATGGATATGGGTAATAGGTAAGCAAATGGTAGTAAGACAAGTGGAAATCTGGGCGATAAATACCAGAAGACATGGGGAGAAGGGCCAGGGAGAAAGAAGGGGAGAAGAGGAGACAGAGCAACGGGAGAGAGGTAGGAGGAGGTCAGGACATCAGGTCAGGGGACGAAAGAAAAGAGCGTGTTCCTCCTGGAAGAGGTCCATAACCGTGGGTAAATCTCTTCTACCTAATCCTATCTAACATACATGAGTTGGTAGATATTAAAACCAAGGCTGTGTCTTCGTCAGATACTTTCTCCTCGATCCCTAGTCACTTACCATATTACGAATATAAAGACACCATAGATTGTAAGCGCAAGTGCGCCGAGATGAAGCCGCTGGGATGCTGGGTCATTGCGAGAAAGCTGTGCTGCCAGTCAAATATACCCGTCTATGGTATTAGCCACATACACACCTTCCAGTAGAACAACCCAGGGAGAATGAACGACACAGTCGTAGATCCAGTGGACCCCACAAATGAAAGAACTGCAGTGAAATACATCGGCGGGACGACGATTCCGCAGTAGGCTCTGCTTACCCATTTGAAGGTTATCCACTTTGTAGGCAATTGAGAAGCCCAATGTCGTAATTGCTGTTGTCAAAAGCGTATGTTTCAAAGAAGACATATCAGTGCTTGCGTGATCCTCATCTATCGTTTCTGCGTTATCTTCCGTTTCTTGTTGTTCTTCCGTGACCTTGGAAGAGCGGGTATGACCAAGTACTTTATCTAGACAATTACGGCAAGGGTGGACTTGCAGGGGGTATGAGAACAGCACAAGAATCACGATTGCAAGTTGCCCAATGGCAACAAATAAGGATGTAGAAGGGTACATGGCAACGATATTCGCACCAACCTGCCAAAGTGACGAGGAGACCCAATTTGAAATCATGTAAAAGTGCTCGGCTGGCTGTTACCCACCTTCGAGCCAAAGGTCAGGTAACCGAAGAGCGCAATAATCTCATACGTAATGGCAGCGCCGCCAATGGAACCTCCAATGATGATGTTCATACGGGCCTGGGTATTATTTTTGACTTCATTGTAGAGAGGGAACAGCTAGATATTAGAATGAGAAAGAGAAGTTTGAAAGTTTGCGATCGTACGCTTACGTTCTGAGCACAGGTGAATGCAAATACTTGTACAGGGAATGTGGATACGAAATTAGGAGTGAAATGAATTAGGCGGATTTCCCCAGGCGAGGGCATGCCTTTCAGTGGCCTGAAATAACAACGAATGACGATGAGAAGGAGATATCCTTGGAATTAGCGTCATCAGTCCAGCACTCTTGGATCAATCTGTCAGGCACACTCACCAACGGAGAACAAGGCAATATAGCTCGTGTGACGCAAACTATCTAATCGGCGCAGGAAACACAGGGGAACGAGAACGGCCATAAAAATCAACAGCCAGTTACTTCCGTCAAGGGCCCACTCGGGTGGATTCGTATCTGGCGATGTAAGGTCGTGGTATAGGGAGGCTACGACATTCGGCATGAGGCCTTTGATGATGATCAAGTAACTGACGATGTAATATAGCCTCAGCGCTTTGGAACCAACCAGCTCCCTCACCTTATAGAAACTCCAAAACACTTGATTGCAATAGCAGCATCGAATAACACAGCAGCTTTCGGGAACGTTAACTGAGCCACGGCAAAGAAAGATGCCCTTCGGTGTTGCACTTTGGTTGCGCAAAGAGACAAGAGATAGAGCCCAAATGCAGCAACAGAACCAGAGAGCAGGCAGGTTATGATTCCAGGAATGATCCCTGCCGAAGCCATCGCCTATGTAGACCGTGTTTGATTCAAAGTGACGCCATAATCAACGGAGGCGTGCCGGAACTTACCAATGGAAACGTGAGCATGCCTAACAATATCTATGAGTTCAATTCTCCGCAAAGGCATTGTCGATACTTACCACTCCCGATAATTGTGTTCGCCAAATTACTGATACAACTTGTGATATTTGCATGTCCATCCGCGGGTTTCACTGGTGTACGCCTATCATGTCCGAGAAGAGCACTCGATTCGCCGCTGCCTTCGCCAGTTGTCATGTCCTGTGGGTCAGGACGAACAATACCATATGCCTGAACCATCTCAAGCGAGTCGTCAAACTGGGGGGGCGGCGAGTGAGGCTGAATGGTGAGTAAAGAGCAATGACAAGGCTTGAGATCCGCGCCAGAGAATAGCGTGTTTACCGCGTTTTATTAGGGTTTAAACTCGTAACTTAAGCTACTACTACTTATCTCTTTGCCTTTGCAGGCCCAAAGAAACTTACCAGGCTTGCCTGGCCTCCCCCCTTTGATTTCTTTCCCGTTGCCTTGCCCTTAAGAGGCTTTGTTGGCTCCGCCTTTGCTGCACCCTTGGGGGCACCACCAGCAGCAATCGACGCATCGCTATCATTCACCTCCTTATCCGTTTCCACCACTGTCTTGGCCTTCCCTTTGCCCTTAATTTTTGCCGCTGTTGCCTTAACCTCTTCTCCTCCTTCTTCCGCTGATTCATATGAAGAATAATCTTCTGTTGCTGCCAGGGAGGATTAGATCAACCTTTAATGGTCAGTCACACATATGCCTACCCATATACCCTTTATCATCTATCGTCGTGCGACTCTTCATCACTTTCTTCTTCTTGAGACCGTTACGGCCGACAGGAACCACTTTTTTCGGCTTACGGCGTTTAGGTTTGGGCTTGGGTGCTTCTTCATCTTCCATCTCGACGTCTTCATCTTCATCTTTCGCGGAAGGCATCTCGGGCTCCTCTTCTACGCCGTCCTCTATGCTCTCATTCTTAACATCGGCACCATAGCGCGGTACCAGTGTGACATGTTCTTTGAAAGCCCAAAATTAGTCTAATCAGAAACCGAGGTATGATCACACGACCCACCATCGTCAATATCCATCAAGGCCCGTGCTTCGTTCTCTGCCTCGCTATCTACCTCGCTGGGTTTAATAGGTATCTTCTTCCTGCGCGGTATACGAGGCGCGTCTTCTTCATCTGATAGCACAATGCCGCTCTGAACCCGCGCCCCTGCTTTCTTCGTAGGGGCGAATGCCTTCTTACCAGGCTCTTTCGCGGGTTCTTTGGACTTGACATCTGGTTTCGAACGCGGAGCTGGGGTTGAAGGCACATCGTCCTCAGTTTCGGATTTTACTGAGGGTGCCAATGATTTCCGCTTGGTTCCCCTCTTTGATTACTTAGCAAACATCCACGTTATATGAATGAACACACCGAAGAACCCGCAGGGATCGTATTCTGCTCATCTTCCTGCTTAGCGACATTGAAAAACATCTTCGTCTTCGCGGACCTGTCTTTCGTTTCGATTTTTGGTTTCTCTTCCTGTTTCTCTTCCTTTGGTTTAACCTTGAAAAAGTCATGCTTGGCGGCGGGCTTCGACTTTTCCGTCGCCTTTCCTATCGCCGGGGCCTTTCCTGCTCCCTTCTGCTTCTCTTGTTGCTTCTCTTGCACGGTAGCTTGCGGTACCTTCGGCTTTACCTCCTCCTTTTTGGCCGCGGAGTTGAACATCGGTTTCGAAGAAATGGAAACAGTTTTGAAAGTTTCACTGATATACTATGATAAGGGTCGTCAAATATATGCATGGCTCACAGGCTTCGTTAGAACGCGTATACCTCCAACGGAGGACCAATGATTTTTCCGACTGCCTTTGCCATTTCGATGCCTTGCTTGTTGTCTATTTCGCGTACTTGATCCGTTGTGGTACAAATTAACCTAAGATCCTAGGGTGGTACACCACACGTCAGATTACAATTGTTGCTTGGGAAAAAACTGCACGCACTCGTAGAGGCGATGGAGTAAGGCAATAAACATGAACAGCATGGACCTTTTTGAACCGAGCTTTCGTCGCTGTTGTTCACCAAGTCAAAGGTTAAATTCCATCACGGTTGATGTACCGTACCCTCAAGATTCGCTTCGCCCACTAACGTCATATGAAATTGTGCCACCTCTTCACTGTCCCCAAACTCGAAGTTGTCGCCTTCGTTCTTGCCCTGATCTTCTTCCTCATACAAATAAGGGTTTTCATCCTCGTCCTCAATGTCTTGACCCCTTTGTGGGGAGGGTGATGAATACTCTCCACTGATCAAGTATGTAGCATGGCTTTCGACCGGATGAGGCAAATGGGGTGCCTCGATGTGAAACTTGGCTAGTTCACTACGCCAGGCGAAAACGCAAGGTCAGCGTCATGAATCAAGCATATTGACGCGTTATTCACTTCTTGGCAGCATTGACGTGAATGCGGAACTCACGACTAAGTAGACGGTATGTGACCTGACGAAAACAATGTCAGGTAGGTGGTGCTGCCAGTAAGAGCAAAACTTACAATGGCCTTCTCAATGTACAACTTCTTGGTCAAGTAGTCGACAATGGCGGGACTGGACATAAAGTATTAATTGATGCGAAATGGTCTGTCACACGATACTGTCACAGGAACGTTGCTGTCATACACATAATCGTGAAAGTATCGATAGCGACAGCAAACGAGATAACTGCAGATCGTAGGGTCTGAGTTTTACAACAGTACTTGACTGTATGCGATTGCGTGATGGAAACTAGAAAAACGATAGGTACACGAGAGAATTCGAAAGTCCAGAAGGGCGACGGAAAAAGAAAAGCAAGAAGAAAACTGTTATTAAGCAACGTACGCGCTTGCGCGTTCGCTGCGTCGATTGTTCCGCTCTCGCTCGGCTTCCCTTGCCTTCATACGCTGCTGCCGGACGTCCATCATTAGCTGGCGTCCAACAGGCGAAAGTTCTGAAGATGAGGCAGGCGATGGCTGTACGACACTCGGTGGCCGACATCCCGAGGGTGTTACAATAGCTTTGAATAGTGATCGCGAATCCGATGCAATGGAATGCGACCGGATCGGCGTGGCGGGGAGATCGGTTCTCACAGATAGCGCTGATCTATTCTCCTTCTCCCTAACAGAACCAAGTGACGTTCTGCTTGACACCGAGTCACTCGTGTTTTGGGCTGGTCTCACAGGGCGGATCGTAGAGGGATTAGGCTCGGAGGTGGAGGAATAGTCAGAAGCTCCACGGTATTTTTGCAGATGAGATATATTGGAACCAGAATTCCTCGAGGAGGGTGAACCGGAGCGTGAATTGGAGAGCTCGGTCAGGAGTGGCCGATGCTTGAGACTAGCAGAAGAACGCTTCCGGGGTGGCACGCGAGGTCCTCGAGGAATGCGACTTGGCGCATTGCGACCGGTGGAAGGCGTCGGTGCTGTCACAATGACCTTGGTGGGACCTGTCATAAGCACCTTGACTTCATTTGTATTTGCTTCATTCCGGGGGAGGGGCTGGTGACCGCCTCCGATCCCGGGGGTTATGTTTGATGTGGTCAGGCGCTGCCGACCAGGAATGGGTGAGGATATACGAGAGGACAGGTTTGGCGTCTTCAAGGCACTGGAATTGGGGCGAGAATGACTGCTATATTCTGAGGTCGATGTATTTTTTCGTAATGGCATAGGTGTCGCAATGTGGGATTCATGTTCAGAAGAAAGTTGAGAGGCATCATCATAAGTATTTCGGGTTAGCACAGAGCTAGACCTGGATGAAGAACGGCACGTCTTCATCGCTCTGGCAAGACGGTGGCCTGTCTCGGCGCTCGACCGCCTCTGCTGAGTCAAGAATTTAAATACTTGTGAAGCTCGCCGTGGAGACTTTGAGGAGGGACTACTGATGTACGGGCCGCTTGCCTCAAGGATAGAGTCTAGGTTAACTGATGACGTGCTGCCCATGCTGAGTTCGACTTCCAAAGAACTGATGGCGGGATTATCCACAGTACCGACTGAGATATCCTGGTCTGTGGAAATCTCGTGAAGGACATGAGATTGGTGTAAGGCCTTGTCAGTAAACTGGGCCTCCGGCGTGGTTGGCGTACGAAGGGGAAGTGAAGATTGTGAAGAGACGCTGTCAGTTTCCCTTGGTATTTTGTAAGCAGCAATAATCAGCGAATGAAAAGTGACAACCTACCCAAGGAACCGCTCGGCCCATGAAATGTCGCCTTCTGTAAGGTCCGTGCTGCTGTCAGACCTTTCTCTATTACTAGGGACACCAAGCAGTTGCCTCAAGGTCGACCCGCTTCGTCGAGTCTGTGCACGACCACAGCTCCTCTCTGAGGAAGGCGGACTAGGAGGGCTGTTTGAAAAAGCCTTCTCGGGAAGTCGCCCATGCTCATCATAGAGCTCAAGGAGACTAACAACTGAAGGGTCTGAACGAAGCCCAAGATAATGAGCATGTTCCTTTGGAGGTACAGTAGCGCCGCGAGTTCTTTGAGGTGTTCTGAAGTCATCTAGGTGTCGATTTGCAAAAGGGAATTCAGTTGATGTGTGTCGTTTACGTTTGTGCACTTGGACAGTATAAGTTCCGTGATGACTCGTACTCGAGCTAGATAGACTGATGGTAGACGTAGTAGGCGTTGGTATTACGTTGTTAATGGGATGTGCTGTAATATGTTAAGCAAAAAACTGAGCGTGACATTCAATCACTTACGCAAAGGAGGAAGGGAAGTATATTCGAGTTCAGAACCGACAGCAAAGCGAGCCGAAGATGAGCGTAAGATGCGTCCTATAGCAGCCTCGTGCTCTTGGTCATCTATAATCTGTAATTGCTCATTGCTATTCAAAGTGAACTGCCGGCGTTGGTCCTGATGGAGTGGTTGTTGTTGCTGTTGCTTTTTCTGCTCCTTTTTCTGCTTCCTTTTGCTCCCGATAGACTTGAGAGAAAATAACCGTTGGAGAAACCCCATCGTTAAAAATAAGTCGTGTACGTCGTCGTTAAGAAATGAGCGTCAGCAGTCCCGATATCGAGACTTGTACGTTTGGATGAGGTGCAAAATCAACCGGAACCAAACAAGGAACAAATAGCGATGGGCGCGTTTGGGTCACGTGATACGGAGATTGCAGGATCGCTGGAATGGATGGATGGCGGGGCTTGGAGCACGTTGAAATGCTCCTCTCATCATCCCTCGTTGAGAACAGTGGAAGCGCTGCCAGAGACTATTGCATGCTTGAGCGTAACCTACTCTCACACACAAAATTAGCTTTGCTCTTGTCCTTGCTGTCATCTTCCTTCCTTCTTCGTACCCGTTTGTTTCCAAATCATTCAGACCAAGGAGGCTTTGATTACGAACGCTATGGCCTGCCCTTGTCGATCGTTTTGTTTGTGGCCACTATCTTAACTATGATTGGTGGTATTTGGGAGTTTTGGATCGGACAGCAGGACTTTCGGTCAGAGAGAGCGTTTCTCAGCGCACCCAAGTACGTGATAAAACGAATAGTCTGGATTCGAAGTGATGCTCAGCAAATGAATAAAAAGGGCTCATCTTGTCTTGTTGGGCATTGTCTTTGTCATTGTATTTGGCACTTGTACGATGCTTCTTGCCATGGACGTTGTATAGGGGCATTGGGAGATATTTGACAGCGCATCACAGCGTTTTTGATTGCAAGACTAATAATGTAGTCATAAACCTATTTACGATAATACAAATTTTGGCTCAGGCCGTGGTAAACTGATTCAAAGTCGTCCGTCTTTTGTTTCTCTTTCCTATCCTAACCTCAAGTCCTCAAGTTCAAAGGTCTTCATGAAAATCAGCCAAAAAATTCAGCAATGTGCCAAAGAGGATAGGATCTGGTGGTCATTCGAGTATTTTCC
>KI546975.1:277530-301066 GCA_000497225.1 Amanita jacksonii TRTC168611
CATCTGGGCAAAAAAAAGTTGTCTTGCTGATGCCCCACCTCAGGGCCTCCAAAACTTGCTGGACCGCATAGAGCGCATGAGAGGTCTTGGGCCCGAGTTCATAGACATCACCTGGCAAGTCCATTAAACCTACTTGATATTTTCAGTCTAACTATTTGTTTGTTTTTTTCAGGAATGCTGGTGGGCGGACATCCGAGTTGACCTCTGAGATGGTTAAAACATGTCAAAGTCTTATCGGAATAGAGACATGCATGCATCTAACCTGCACTAACATGCCGAAAGAGAAAGTTGATATTGCATTACGAGTACGCACATGGTTCCTTCACATCATCTCATCTCTCCGATCACTCACGCATCATAGGAAGCACAACAACATGGATGCCGTAACATCTTAGCGCTTCGTGGTGACCCCCCATTGGGAAAGGAGGAATGGGAAGCCGTCGAAGGCGGATTTGTCCACGGGGTTGATCTCGTGAGACACATACGGCACGACTATGGCGATTACTTCGACATCGCCGTTGCAGGATTCCCCCAGCACATCCTTCTTCCACCAGAGGAACTAGCCCAAGAGCTACAATGGCTCAAGGAGAAAATCGAAGCTGGATGTGCCTTCATTTTCACTCAGATGTTTTACGACGCAGAACTTTTTTTCAAGTGGGTGAAGGCTGTGCGTGAGGCTGGTATAACGATTCCAATCATCCCAGGAATTGCTCCGATCCAGACATGGAACGGTTTCATGCGAGCCACGAGCCTAGCGAAAACGGTGATACCCCAGTCCTTCTTGAACGCTTTGGAGCCCCACAAGAACAACGACGAGAAGGTTAGGGAGATAGGGACCAAATTAGTAGCGGATATGTGCCGGGAAATCTTGCAGTCGGGCCTTGGGATCACAGGGCTGCACCTCTATACCATGAACCTTGAGAAAGGTACCAAGATGCTGCTTGAGGAACTTAACCTTGTACCCCGAGTAGAGACGATCAAGCCCCTGCCTTGGAGACAGGTACACGCCAACTATCATATCCCATGGGCAAAATCGCTCATATCCCCTTCTTGCAGAGCCTTACACCAAACAGACGGTCGGAAACCATTCGTCCCATTTTCTGGGCAAACCGCGCCAAGTCATACATCTCGCGTACTGAGAACTGGGATGAATACCCCAACGGTCGTTTCGGTGACTCCCGCAGTCCTGCTTATGGCGAACTCGACGGATACGGCGTTTGGATAAAGCAGACAGTATGTCATGTAATTTACCTGCCGCCCGAAACGCTTACCACCTTGCCCGTAGAAAGAAGATGCCTTGAAATTGTGGGGGCACCCCACGACATTTGAAGAAATAACTGATCTTTTTGCCCGGTTCTGCTCAGGGGAACTGAAGGCTCTTCCATGGTCAGACCAACCAGTTGCAGTAGAAACATCGACCATTTCAAAGCAACTTGCCCAGATGAATCATCTTGGTTTCCTTACAATAAACTCCCAACCTGCAGTCAACGCTGCCAGAAGTGATGATAAAATGTTTGGCTGGGGTCCTGGTAATGGCTACGTTTACCAAAAGGTAGGCCATGTTCCCGCGAGGAAAGGTTCAACAGTGACCTCTCCCCCCCCTAGGCATACTTGGAATTTTTCGTGGAACCAGCGCTCCTGCAAGTCCTCCTTGAGCAACTGGAAAAGGATCCCAACATCACATATTACGTTATTAACAAGCGAGGAGACCTGAGAACCAACACACGATCTGATGGACCAAACGCCGTGACCTGGGGCGTTTTCCCCGGCAAGGAGATCATTCAACCGACGATCGTCGAAGCTGTTAGCTTCATGGCTTGGAAGGTGCATCACACTTGTCAGTTTTCCTCATTACAACCCAGACTCACCACTCTACTCTAGGATGAGGCATACGAGCTGGGTCAGCAGTGGTCGCTATTCTATGAATCCGAATCACCATCACGAAAGCTTATCACCGGCCTTATGGAAACTTGCTACCTTGTGAATGTCGTTCACAACGACTTTCACGATTCTGAGGCCATTTTCAAGCCATTTTGGAAAGCCGGTGCTCAATACCGAGCACATATGATCAACACTGACGCTGTAAACGGTGTCAATGGACATTAATCTCATGACCATGCCCCCAACTAATCTCAGCCCATGTATCACTGGTTTCTTGTCTCGTTGTGTTACAGACGCGCTCCGGGTTCAACCCCCGTTGCTATCTCATTCCATCACTATATAAATACTCACGTACAGTATACCATTAGCATTGCATCAACTGCACTCTACACTTCGCCTTTCTACCACATCTTATTATTGACCTTATTAAAGGAATACGCATCATAGGGAGCACACAGTAGATTTTGACTAGCCTGGGACGTAATGTCGAGGGTATCCAATTAAGTGAAGTCCGCGAAGAAGAAATCTGTATTTGTTGGCGGCGGTCCTGCTGACATTCCGTTCGGTATATCGACCATCTCTCCAGATAAATCTAGACAAACGGAGAATGGTAGTGACTGGCTGTGGCATGCTAGAACGACTTACCAAGTAGCTTAATTTTTAATCCAATCTCGGTGAGGGCATTAACGAACTCTGCAGTCTCTGTAGAAGCTACATGCCCCCCGTCCTTACGCAACATGTTGAGCCCATCTGTCCAATCAGCCCAGCGTGAAGGATCCGGTGCTATCAGATCCGCCAGGGATCCTTCGTGAATACTTAATAGTGAGAATGACAGCGGAGAGGGCGTGAATGTATTGCCTGGTGGAAGATCGTTCTGATCCCGTAGCACACCCGGTGGTGGCGCACAAGTACCCGTAGCTATTTCGCTGATCAACGACACTTCTATTCTCTCCGGAAGATCTTCAACTCCACTTCGGACCGGGAATTTGATTGCACTATCGACATAGTGCAAGTATTTCTGGCTAGCATCCTGATTCTGCCGTTAGTCTCGCAAACGATTGAGAAAGACGCAAGACGGACGAGCCGCATGAACCGCCAAGATTTTTTGGGCTTGCGAAGAGGGTCTTTGGGAGCTAGTGACCGTACGGCATTGACGAACCAGGCCCCCTGAATCAAACAATGTATCCGCTGTTGTCTCACAAACTCGTACGATTCCTTATACATCCTTGAACGCAGATTGCTGGAGAAAAATATGAGCCATACATGACGGAAGAACGAGGTACTCTCTCCACGCACCGCACAGGAACCTTGCTCAGTAAATCATCTTCTAATTCCAGCTCCTTCATCTGTCTATCCCTAACGGCTCGGTATTCAGCCTCCTTAAAATCATGCTCAACCTCGTGCCACTCCCGAGCGTGTTCGCTACGAAGGGCCACTTTGATCCTACCTTCAATTAGCAAACCCAAAATAATCGCTGGACAAGACTGCGCACTGGCTACGAACGAGGGCAACAACACGATTGAAGTCTCCTGCTGCAGCTCCGCTCTCGGTCCACATACGTAAAAAGAAACGCGCCGCAAGGGAATGCACCCTGTAGAATTCCAACAAAAATGGTAGGAAGGTAGTGGAGGTCGCATCTAGCATATGATTGATGTCCAAACTTCAGCACGGAAGTTCTCGACCTTGGGTTGAAGCTTACATCCAGGACCAAAAATTTCCCAATGATCCGCCAATAGTTCAACGACTTCGTTGGAAGCTTTGGCAATGGGGCAACGCCGTTCTTGTGGTCGGCTCAATTGCTCAAGAACGAGCTTTGAACCGCTCTTAGCGTCAAGTATCAGTAATTCAAATCGACTTACCTTTGAAAATTCGACTTCGCCTTGAACAAACCTTTGCTGCAAAGCCCATGATGTACGTCAGCAAATTCGACCGCCTTCGCAGACCGGCCACGTACCAGACACTCCAAGCCCAACAATCCGACGTCTTCAAATTCACGGACGATATCCTCTGACTCAAACCCGAGTTTACGCCACTTAATAGGCTGCCCATCGCCACCAACTTCCTCTTCCAATTTGCTACTTGACCAGACATCTTCAAGCATAACTTGGTGCCCTAGTACCTCCTCGGGATAAACTAAGGTTGTCTTTTTTCGGTAAAATACGCGGACGAGGTTCGCCTGGAAGTCAAGTATACATGATGTCAAATCTTCGATTGTGTGTAAAGACATGAGTCGCTTTGATCGAGGAATATTAGATTCAGACAGGAAAAACAAGAACACCGAGAGTTTTAGCTCACAGCGACGGCCTTTCTGACGTGCAACACTTCCAATTCATTGATAAATTCGTCCCAATCGTCATCAGTCACATGCGATAGCAACGAGTTGACGAGCATCATACTACGGAAAAAATTGAGGTTGGAGGTTGGCAAAAGATGTTCCACATACACATACCTGTGTTGTACCATGGCAGTATCTGCACTTCCGAATCTGCTAACGACTGTCTCCAGGAGCCCCTTCTTTTTTCTCATCTGTTCAAAGACGACTTTGAAGCCAAAGTGATATACTGAACCTGGAGGAACAGACGGCGGACTTCTACTGGAGCTAGGGAGGCTAGTGGTAGGGAAATTCATAGGGTCAGCTTCAACAAGCTTCTTGAGTATTGCAGTTGCGGGTCGGCATATATTTATCAAGTTCGACGAAGCCAGAATCTTGACAATGGCTGATATGAATACATCATCAAGATCAGACCAGCCATAATCCAGGTCCATCAAATTTTGCATTGCTGTTAGGGCGTACTAGTTATGGTGGTCAATGTTACCAACCAAGCTGCTGTTTTCGGGATCTTACCGCTAAAGTGTTCCCACTGCTTGTGTGAATGACTTCAACCAAGCTTGCTAAACCGCCATGACTTAAGAATTCCTTTGCAAATTGTTCTTCCTAAGGTACGTTAATTCGTCAACGGATGGTACGAACGAACGCTGACAACCTACAGACTCACCCGTATGTAGCGTTGCAATGAAAAGAGTGTCTTCTTTTTGTCGGCTAGATTTCTGAGTTTCTCCGCTGTATCGCGCGCTTCGCGGGCGGGCGAGTTCACAAGCCTGCAAGTACACATGAATATGACGACTGCAACGGCGGTGAAAAAATTACCAACTTTAAGTGAACCTTCGCTTTAATCTTCTTCCTGAGGTTTTCGTTTGTAACTAAATCATCTGAATCGTCTCTAAGGGCTAGGAATGAAGGATGCTCCTTTATTTTCAGGTTCACGCAGAGTTGTTTTATGACATCGTCGACAGTAAGAGTCGGGTCAATTCGGGCCCTTACTGTAATCCCATCGGCAGTTGATACAGTGTTCGTCGGGACGAGTTGGGGCTTCGATTGTGTCCCATTAGGCGTGGATGATGGAATAGCTGTTCGAGAGGATGACGCCGACATCGATATACAAAGGCGTTTCAACTACCGATAGGCTGTAATCGTTGTAAGTGAGCTACATGGCGAAGGGTGACTTGTAATGCAATCGCGGTAAAGCCAGACTTACAACTATAAACCCTCTGGTTGGGAACACCAAACGGCTTACACCCAATCAACGAGATATAGAGGCAGAATTACGATTGTACCGCCCTAGTTAGAGTCTCGTCAGCATTGGTAGACGACAAACATAGCTGTTGATTGATTCAGAGAAAGCTGT
The DNA here is from genome assembly GCA_000497225.1 of Amanita jacksonii TRTC168611. Taxonomy (NCBI): domain Eukaryota; kingdom Fungi; phylum Basidiomycota; class Agaricomycetes; order Agaricales; family Amanitaceae; genus Amanita; species Amanita jacksonii. The sequence goes on from KI546975.1 coordinate 283,098, forward strand.
GGTCTAATCGCGCGCACGACGCCCAAGGCACGGTACGTTCATACTGACGTGCAAATAAGGCAATGTATCATCACTTGGACTTGCGTAGCAACAACAGTGGGCAGGAAAGGGGCCGTACCTTTGTAACACGGGACAAGGAATATGGGAAAGCGACATAAAAGCCGTAGAATGAAAAGGCGTGAGAAAGGCGTAAAAGGCTGTTGCGCCAAATTCCATAAGTATATGATCGCATTATCGCATTATCGCATGCTAAGCTACTGAACAATGCGAGTCACTCTCGCAGCTGCAGCACCGCCTTCCCTAGACTAAGCACACACAACGCATGTTGGGTCAAAAGGGCCAGACGCGTATCTGGTTCCCAGAACTTTCAGTGATTCTTTCATGCACCAGACTCTGGCGGCTGGCCATAACCGCGCCCCGTGGTGCCAATCAAGGACGCGTCAGCGATCCGCGCACTTAATGCCATGACGGGTTTAATATGCCCAAGAGGACGCTTCTCCGAGTTCCTCGGAATCTCGACAATTTGACCAATCAGCTCTCAGTTGCCAATTTAGGCTCACCGACTGCCCCTCGTCAGCCACCACTGGACCGAGCCTTGGCATTTCAGCCCGCCAACGCTGTTCAATTGCCCTGATTTTTCAGCCATGATGATGTCCCCCATGAGCAGCTCCTTGGACAGTTTTCTGCTGGTGTCGCCCACTGTAGGCCCGGACGATACTTTTGACTTGAGTTGCTACCTCTCCATCCACGCCGACCACTATCCATCTCTACTCGACGTATCGCTCTCAATACAATCTCTGCCCTCTGTCTCGTCAGCCGACAATATTCCGCCATTCCCAGCTGATCGTTTGGAGCATAAAATCCCTGTGGAAACTTATCTGTCCCTGCACGAGCCAAGTTATCTGGGTTCCCCTTCAACATCGCCCTTCATAGATCACTATAGAGATGCTGGAAATAGGGTCTTACTAGCGGCACCTACCGCTCCTCGGCTTCGCAACATGATGAAGGAACCGTTACTCATCGGAAAATGGCTAGTACGTTACGACATTCAATTCTTTTTTATCAGTCAACATCATTCAGTGCTCTCCAGAGTGGGTTAGTTCCGAATGTCACATTCTCCATTTGGAAAGTAGAAGGTGTCAGAATTCTGGCCTGGAAGGCGGAAGAGGCTCTGGATCGCCGAATTGAGGCTTTCAGGAAAAGGCGTTCTGCCCGTAACCCGAAGGATCATGAGCAACTTAGGCGGGCGAAGCTGAATCGCAACGCCCTCGTCTACGAACGAGAAGTTCTGTCAGGCAATGAGCGAGGCGTTCGGATCTCTGACAAGGTACCCACAACTTTAATGGACACAGAGGCAAACGAGGATACCTTGAGTTTCGACCACCTTGATGTTCTCTTAGAATTGGGAGATGCTATAGAATCCAAATCCGAACCGCATGGTGGCTCACCCCCTCCACGCCTCATGGTATCCACTTCAGACGCAATCTTCCCAATCTCCCTTGAGTCCTCTGGCGATCTCCCAGACAATGCTCCACAGACCCTGGCTGCCAGGAGAGGTAAGAAAGTGCTCCCGTACCTTTCCACAAACTCGCACGATGAAGTATATCCAAGCATTCCAACGGCATTCCTTGGGGCCGCCCCGGCTTTATCACATTCTATAAATCATCCTAATGCTACTGCTGAAATGGACCTTCGGTCTATGGTATCTACCTTGCAGTCTCGCCGTGTCTCTGCCCCATTTCTACCTCCCAATATTACTGATGGAGATAAGGCAAATATGATCCAAGAGACTGGTTCTCACGAACAGTCCCCAACAGATGCCTCTATAGCTGAATATAGTGACTTCTCGCTTGGAAGCTCCTTTTACCCTGGTACCGCAAGTTTTGTGGTATCCTCAACGGGCGTTGGTGAAACGGACTCGCCGAACACTACTGGAGACGGTACATCTATGTCTTTGCTCGTCCAGCTAGATTGTTCGCCTCGTCAGTCCATTGGTAGAGCACCAGTCACCTCTTCCTCACCGCAGGGGGCCAACACGTCAGAGCAAGAAGTCAAAGGGATCCTAATGGGTTGCAGGAACGTCCGCTTTGGGTCTTTACCAACCAGACAAGGGATAGATCAGCACTTTGAACACCAATCTACGCTCGATAAATACGTTCCTTTTGTTGACTCTACTCGCAAACGTGCACCACAGACTACTACGACGTCGAAAATCGCAAGACGTCCTTCCACTATTGCCTCAGGCATATCGATAGGTCGCCAAAGGCCTCCAAACCCGTTTAGGCCACCCGATAAGAGAACACCATCAAACGATATCAATACAAGGCCAACCTCGACCCCGCCATCCAACTCCAGCAACGGCAGAACGTATGCTAATATGAATGCGCCTCAGCGTCACACTATCGCACAACCGCCCAAGTTTGGAGCGACTCCTCCATCTCGTCTGCGTGCTATCACCAACGCACCAGTCATGGGGAATAAGAATGACAAGCGGGCCAACATTCCACTTAATATTGATGAGAATGTGGGTCGAAGAGACAGTTCTATTTGTCAGAACTCAAAGGGTGCAGCGACGAAAAAGAAAATACAGAAGCCTTTGAGAAATATATTTACTAGACTAAAGTAGTAGCCCTACAACAACTTGGATTCAGACTTCTCAATTGGGAAAGTAGAATTCTAATTTACGTAAAAAATTTCAACAGAGATATATTATTTACATGGCGGACCCCACTATCTGGCCTGATGGTCTAGTAGTATGATTCCTTGTTAGGGTCTATCCTGAATCGAGGAGGTCCCGGGTTCAATTCCCGGTCAGGCCCCTTTTATTTTTATTTATAAATACGCACGCTTCTGGGAACCATTCAATCGGCTATAGTTGGAATAAAAAAAATTACACTGACAAGGGTTCCCCTTTCTACTTTGCAATGTCGCGTTAGCGAGCACATCCTCCCAAGTCAGTATGCGCTATCTTGGCCTATTGGCGCAGGGGCGGCGATGGAAGGGAAGCAGAATGTTAATCTTGGTGCAGTGCAAACAAAAAAAATTCCCAAGATCCTGAAGTTTTCCACTATTTGTGGTTCTTCCCGGGATCTCGCTTCTGACCGGGAAGGACAACTCAACCAAATACAGCTAGTCCAAAATTGGGCAAGGTGGGGTTGTTCGGAAGTTGCTCTCATCCGTCCTGCCGAAGCGCCAATAAAAGCTGATTTATGGTTTTATTTTTTATTTTTTTGCGCAATTCGGACTGACGCGCAACCGATTGAGGGAGCGGAGGCTGTGGCATCAAACAATCGCGGAAGTGGCATGAATTGTATTGCAACTAGCTTCGGCACACAACCCCAAAATTCTTCTGCATGAGAATAGAACCTTGTGGCGCGTTATCCCAATGGATTGTGAAAGCATGACTGTATCGCGTGATCCGAATAATATTACAGGCTGGAAATTACTGAATGATCGCATCAGGATTCAAAGTTTAAAATCACTTGCGTCTTTGTTATCTCGATCTGCTGGGGATGGGCGAGAAGATTCGAAGGGTTTTTTTTTTTTTACACGCTTCCCTGTGCATATGATCATGGATTGAACATGGGGACTTACGTATATACCCACTTTCCCTGCGGCGCAAGGGTTCTTAATAAAGATCACGTCACTCTTATTGTCTCTGATGCTGCACGTGGGAAGCTCGTATTACGATACACTAAGATTATTTACTGGTATAACTATACACAAAATGGAAGCAGGTATACAAGGATTGTACGATATGTAGGTTTCCACCAATTGTAACATAAATGTATGAGTAGGTTACTGTGCAAAAAAGAACAGCGAATGATAGCTTGTGTAGCCCGCAAAGGTATATGCACGAATTAAGCCAGTGATTTAGGGCAAAGTGCAGGTATTTGAGAGAGAGAGAGAGAGAGAGAGCAGAATGCGATAGCGGAGGAAACAAGATAGAAGGCAGCGAACGATCATTCAAGAAAAACCAAGAGGACTACCACAAACCAAGGATCAGTGTCGCTGCGAATCTCGTTACCGAGTTGAGAAATTTCGAAGATGGTCTAGTAATTGTTTTGTCAACCAGTGGCGGCATTGAATTAGCCTCGACGTTCGTATTCATCGCCACTGCCTGGCCCGATACTGGCGTGACCAGTTCCAGGCCTTCCGGTGCTGTTATCCTTATCATACACATCATAGTTGCTTTGCTGGCCTGTCTGTAATGGAGGCAGCATATTATGTGTCTGATAGCCAGCCAAAGGCGTCAGTAGAGTACTGTTCGGGGGTAGACGTGTGGGCGCCACACGGGGGGACGCCGACGGCGGTGGCGGTTGCTCATGCTGTGCGTTTATCTGAGCCATCTGGCCATGATGCTGACTGGAGACGGAGGGGTACGGATACTGGGTTTCCGACCGGGACGGGGCAGGATGCCAGGAAGTCTGGGAACCTTCCCCATACCTCGGGCGGGCATTGACATCCCCGAGATAGCCGCCGAGCTGCTCATCACGTTGGTCGACAGGATAACGTAGTTCGTCCGCAGATAAAGTATACCGGTCATTTGGGGAGGATTGTGGAGCTGGACCCGATGGCATGGCGAGGTTCATATGGGAGGATGAGCGTTGTATGGATTGTGTGCCAGAACCAAATCGAGTAGAATCGTACGCGCCCGAGTCATTGTAGCGGCTGCCATCACCACGACGAACAGAAGTACCGACTAGCTGGACAGCTTCAGCTTCCTTTTTAGCCTTGCGCCACTGCTTGCGCAGTTCCTTGAATTCTGAAGACAGAGGAATTACTACGATTCCGACGATTCGATCCACTATCGAATACTTACCGCTGGGACTACGCTTTGCGCCATGTTTCTGCATCGTCACATGCGCATTTAGGTGGTTGAGGGTACCATAGGCTTTGGTGCAATTAGGCCACGAACAATGATACAAACGCTCTATCTCATCGTAACGGCGCCGGGGCCGTTTCTTTACAGCGTTCCCTGGAAGGGCAACGAAAGAATAAGTTCGGTTAGCACTGTCAGCGCCTTGTTCCCCTTCACCCATATGTGAATGGGAGGTGGAAGGGTGACCGAGGCCAATACTATATGCGGTATTCGACGTTGTTGAGTTGCCTGTGTTTGGAGGAGAGGGGCCATAGTGGGATTCGTGGACCGGAGAGCTAACCAGTCCAGAAGGGAAGTTGGGGCGCAGAGGAGAAATCGGCTGGTCTAGTCCGGAAGAGTTGCTGTGCAGGGAATCAACGGAACGATGGCTGTTCAAGCCTGGCTTCCATGCACTGGAATATTCATACGACTCATGTCGTACATCGCGGGACTCGAAACTCGAGACCCGCTGGAGGGAGGGGACATAGGAGGAGCGTAAATTGGGGGGCATAAAGGCAAAGTCATACTGCGGATATCGAAGATTAGGATCAGAGGATGGCATGGAGTACAAATTAGCGCTGCCTAAAACTGCAGGTTCAGACATGCGCCTTTGGTCAACCAATGAAGAGTTACTGGTGGAATATTTATCTGGGCGAGAATAACGGTCAACGATGGGATCTGGTGGCGCGTTCAAACGATCCTCTCCTATATATGGGCCGGCTGAATGGGGGGGGAATCTGTCCTGGGAATGCGGCGCGCTATGAGGGTGGGGGAAAGACACTTGTGGCGGGCGAGGATCGACAGGAGACGGGGTGGTTGAGAGATACGGGCCAGCTGGCTCGGAACCTCTGACAGAGGTGGTAGTAGTATTAGAATTTAAGCTATCTTGTGACGGGGGCTGTTGATATGATTGGAAGGAAGGGTTTTGTGAAGTGGTGGCGTACATGTCGGGGGCAGGGACCTGGGCAACAAGGGAGTCCGGAGCACGATTGACATAGTGAAGGTTGCCAGAGCTGCCCGGACGAGAACTCGGGGACGAGGGGCAGTCGTCGTCCACAATGTCAGAGGTGGAGTCTGGATAGTCGGGCTCAAGCCTGGGCGGGCGGTTGGAGAAGAAGGAGGAGACGGAGGCAAGCCTGGGGCGCGACAGAAAATGGTTAGAGGGATAGGCGGGTATATATTTTGGGAGGTCAAGGGTGGAGGGATGAGGCAGGACCTGGGGCATCATCTCAAACGAGCGAAGGGTCCAGCAGACTGGAAGTAGAAATAAAAAACGAACAAGGCAGGGTGAATGAAAGCCTTGGCCAATGACAGATCCGTTGAGGACTGTGTTCTCTCCCGGCTTTTGCAAATCCTCCATCTTGCATCTCCGGTTATGTCGTCAATCTCAGATCCATGTGACGTGACGGTCTCATTGGGCCAAACCTTCTTTCTACCGAATAATCATTATTTCTTCCCCTTTTGGTCCTCACCACCTCTTGTCACCCTGCATGTCACGCCGCCCACCTCTCTTCAGCCTTCCCCACCTGCCTCCTGCTGCACGCCTTACCCGCTTTCCGACTCTTCTTCAGATCCCCCTCTTTTCCGCATTCTTCCGCCCGTGCTCTTCCTTGCGCCCCACGCACTGCCACACATCATTATGCCACCACACTCTGCTTAATTATTCCATTTCGGGCAGTACGTATGTTATATCACTGCAGGCGTTTGCAAAACAATCAAAAATAAGATCTCTGATTTCTCTTACGAAATCTTGACAACTCCATTCGGCCCATCCCTCCCCCCCCCACCGGCCCCGTCCTGTCAAACTTCGAAGAACACCGACAGAAGAGCAGGGCGGCAATGCCGCGACGGCTTTAATCAAGAAGCTCAGCTGCTTCGGATGCGTATGTATTCGACGCGATGTCCCGTCATCATCGTTATGCGTGATTTAAATCAGCCCGAATGAATGGATCCTTTTTTTTTTTTAGTCGTTATCATCATCATCACATCACCTTAGTTCCGCTCGATCAACCCTTTCACCTTTCTAAATTAGTCTATCTTACGGAATATGTATTACCCTGACATTCGGTGCAGCATACCGGCAACCCCGGCCTTCACGGGGTTCAATGCCACCTGCTGGGAGGCGCGCGAGAGAATACATAAGTGGAAACCGTCCAGTGTCTCTGCCTTCAATGGCTACTTCCGGTTTCAACGGCCAAGTCTGGCGGCTTTAACCACTGTGGCTCAGCGGCTCCCTAAGCGAGGAACTCCTCCGCCTTTCCAGAGCCTCAGGTCAGACTTCCTTTATATCTTCCGCTGCCGAAGACGCACAACACATTGGACAACTCCAATCCAGGACTAGTCCGCGGCGTTGCAAACCAGATGAATCCAAATCTCCTCCCCAACGAATACGATGCACATTTGACAACGTGTTGATAAGCCCTTCCCGGTTCTACACCTGCTCGATCGCTCCTATCTCTCATATTCAGTTGTCGGAACACGAAGCTTGTGCAATTTGCCCAGGGTTCCTCGCGTCCCCCCCGAAATGGCCATCGGTCTGTCTGGATTGAGAGATTCGTAGGGCTTATGGCAAAAAGGAATTTTTATATTGATAGGTAATAATGTTGGTGAGGATCCAAGGGTCGCTCAACATCCCTTGATAATAATTCCAAGCCGCGTCAATCCTTTGCAGCCGCATCCTCACATGACTGCGGGCGCGACACGCAAGTACACAGCGCTGCGTATCTGGTGATTTGTATTGCAGTCCTTGGAGAAACTGTCAATCACGCCCACCGTTGTTGTCACGGTTTCACCTGTCAGCGCCATTTCCCCATCCGATGGTTATCCGCGAAGGCGATAACAGGAAGATAAAAATCCTTCTACATATGTCGCATTGCCAAGGTTCGAGTAGAGTAGCCATCAGAATTCGACACTGTCGCCCGTTTTTTGTGGCGTCCGGTGTAACAACCAGGGACCGTTAATATATGTGTGTGTGTGCCTTGGGGGCAGGGAGCGGCCTGACCGCCCTAAACGGCCCCAACCAACTTTAGGCAATCTTCCCTTGCCTTACACAATAGGAATAGTCATTGCTCCTCGGAGTCCAGTCCCGAAGGCAATCAACATTTGACGCCCAAGAAAAAAAAACCCTCCGGATGGAAATAGACATGCCGCTGGTGCATACGATGGTAGTTGCCACATGAATTTCCACACACGCACACAGGCCGAGTAGCGTACATTACTTATAGCCACCATATACACGTGACGTGACATAATAGACGCTGGAGGGTGTGTGTGATGCTCTCACCGGTTACCCGACGCTCGCCATACCCATGCCACGGGGATCTAAATCTTCTTCTTCGGTTGCGGGAACACGGCGCTCGACTCGTCTGAATGGCCGTCAAGGTACGATGCCCTTGTAATCCCCTTTACTTGGCCGAGCTCACTACAACCACCCCACAGTCAAGAGAGAGACCAGTTTCATTATCGAGGACGTCCCGAAGACAAGGCGGCGAAGATTGATGAAAGTCGAGCCGAAACATCCAGAGGACCCCACAAGATGTATATCTGACTTGGCATCCATGACAAAATTATACGCCACGTCCACCAATGACCTTCGTCGATCTCAGCGAATAACACCGGCTGAATTAATCAAACGGGAAAAGGCCCTGGTGACAAGGGAACAGGAATGCAAGCGCAAGTCAGACGAACTTAACGAAAGGATTTTATTACTATCTAAACGTGAAGACGAGGCGACTCTCATGTTGTCGCAGATCGCAGAGCGTGAGGCACAGGCAGCTCTAGGGCAGCTAGAGGAGCATTTCACATGTCCACTGTGAGCGGACACGCAAGATTTCCGTCCTGTGCTGCTACTGATCTATCCAGTTGTTACGAAATAATGGCTCACCCCTATTCCCTCAACCCAGGCCAATGCGGTCATTCATTTTGTGCTACTTGTATTCTGAAATGGTTCTTTTCTCGTTTACATCGCGCATGTGGTGGTTGGCACGAAGCAGTAGATTGTCCCATCTGTCGCACTCACCTCGTCCTTACACCCGAACGGCCACCTCGTCCCAACACTACCTTCCCGTTTGTCCCCAATAGGATTGCATCGTCCATTCTTGAGTCACTAGTACAGAAGTTAGCACGTCCGGCAACTGCGCCTGTCATTAAGAAGGAGGACTTTGATGGTGCCTGGTGCTCTATCTCGGGGCAGTCTTGCATAATGGATTGTGTGAGAGTCACGCCGAAACCAAGGGAAGACTCTGGATCGACCGACGTCGTGTTATGGCGAGAAGGAGGTTGCTTGAGAGCTGAATGGCTCAAAAAGGACAGGTTCGTATCATGTTTGCTATTGCCTCCTGATGCCTATCTGGCTGCATTACTTTTAGGGACGGCAAGAGGGAAATGACCAATTTGTTGCAAAGATGGGAGCATCTGCAACCCGACGACTTCATAGAGCTAAAGCACAAGTTCGGTGTTTAGCTCCCATGACGTTCTTGGCCGAGTCAATGCGACTCGAGAGTTGTACAATATCCGGAGCCATTTCACAACTTTTTGCATGAATATGTAACATTCACAGTCAGCTACACTATTTCATAAACTTCCAGAATTGATTGAATGCAATGGACACTATGGATAGCATACATATTTGGACCAATCACAAGTAGAAACATCGTTCCCTAAGCCCACGCATGCCAAGAATATCCTTGCGAGGGTAAATCGCCTATTAAAAGTGACTTGAGTGCATGTCACTCACCCAATCTGACTGCGTAACCCAAAGTTCAGATACGCCATCCATTTTCCCTAATACTGCAGCCCCCTTCCACACAAGAACACGGCGATCAACCTCCTTCGGGGGATGAATTATCTGCACTTTTTCCATGTTTGGGACAAGGGGGGTGGCAATTGCCTGCAATCTGGAGCACGGTTAGGGCATAAAGTATGATTGTGGTGATGAGCTTGACCTGCTCTCCAACGCGTGAACTATACCCTGGGTTAGGGCAGTTCCACCAACAACCAAAACGGCCTGTAGATATTTGCGAATTTTCTCATCGCCACCTGTCGCCCGGGCACTATTAAATATAGCGACATCAAGAGGGAGCTTGCTCGCTTCGAAGGGAACATCGATAGAATAGCCGCTCGGAGGAGGGGTCACCGGTGTCTGGGCCTTGCTGGGCCTAGGGGTGGTTTGTTGCTGCGTCGCGAGTGGCTTAGTATCCTCATCGACATCAATCATATCCGAGTGGGTGTTATTGGGCAGCTCTGTCGGCATTCCTCCGTCATCCTTTGACGTGTTCTGTTGATCGCGGGCTCCACTCCCGCCATCTTCAGCTAGATCATACTAATTAATCAATGTACTAAGAATAGTATAAATACTCGCGGACCTTGATGTGAACTTCCATTCCCGGGCTCTACCTTTTTCGTGGGTACATCTTCGTTTGTCGTCGCCAACAGGTGTTGCGTGGATATAATCATTGCTTGCGTCTATCGCAAGCTGAGCACCACAGGACAAAAATAATACGCAGTCGCTCACAATGTGATCCCCGGCGTGTTCAATGATCTCATCGGTTACGTCGGGGCAAGCAGTTGGGTGCAACCCCACACGCTTCCTATCAAATTCGATAACCCGAGTCTCGAACAAGCACTGCAGACGAGATATTAATAGGGCTCGTCTACCATCCATCTACTTCCTTACCATTGGCGCAAGTATGATCTCGTCGTAAGCGCGTAAACCGTACTTCTCTGTTGATCGATCTGGTCTTCTGACGACAAAATCGTAAAGGCTGAGTGCAATGTCTGTCTAATACACATGAGGACCACGGCTAAAGTTTAAAACTTGGCATGCTATACCTCGGTGAGCGTGCACAATCTGATCTTCAGGTCTTCTATTACTTTCCAATCATAAGACCTCGACAGATTGATATCGCGGTAGGGGAACCCAATTCGTTGTAATAACACGAACAGAAATTCAGTGATGTCATCACCGCCTATGTTCAAAGTTAGGCTAGCAAATGTACAGAGATACACAATTAGTTTCAGGTTAATGTATCACTCAAATAATCATACCGGGAATCGGGTATCACCATTCCTTCATCGACGCAGGCAATACTGGTTACCTTTGCCCCCATATCAACAACGCAAGCATTGGAGATGCCTGCACCGTACGTCGCCGCCAATGACTCCTAACGAAATGGTGAAAGATATTGGGACGATGTTGCTTCTAACATGCTCACTGACTTGTTGCGCACAAAGCTGTTTGAAACCCATCACCACAAGCAAAAGGCTGGCGAGCTCTCGAACGTATGCCCGCTCATAGAAGTCAGGTATAACAAGAACGACGGAATAGTTCTGGAAGGGGCATCCTTCAGATAATATTTGTCTAAATGGACTACAGAGTTCCTACCTTATACTCTTCAGGGCCGATGTTCATATTTTCCTGCAGAACTTTTCTCAGTAATATGTCAATGTCGCTGAGATTCTCCTGGACTGATTTGTAATCTCTAGTGTTAAAATTATGCCCATAGATTGGCCACCTGACAAGGTAGCCTGATTTTTCTGGTTCAACAAGACGCAACGCCTATGATTGAAGGATATTTAATGGTATCATGATCCAGAAAGAATACACTTACACTTTCCCCTATGAGAACATCCTCATTACACGACGCGTCCAACCATTCGACGCGATAAGGATCGTTGTGTTCTGGTATTATTTCTGGCTTGAACTGTTCATTAAAAGTTCTTGCAATTGAAGTGGCATTCGGAGTGACACGATGCTTGTAGAATCGCATCCTGTCCCGAAGAGAAGCTGTCAGTGTGGAAAGTTTTTCCTCAAACTGTACGACACGTCAGTTGGTCGTCCTACTATGGAAAATATGACCCACAGGATTATCGACTGTGGATGTCTCACTCCCATCGCGGCCGGTCGCTTTGGTTGGTAGTGATCTCCCTTTCTTCGGTCGAGATACACCCTCGACAAAGACTGGGGAGACGACAACTCCTTTACACCTCCATGCCACTACACTAGGGACGGTGACCGGATTCACTTCCGATGCTCTTCCAACACGCAGAAATCGAGACCCGAGATGAATCACGATAACTTGAGAGCCCCGCCTTCCCCTAGTGACGTCGCTCGGTAACTACGAACAGATCAAGTTCGAAAGAGACTTACTTCTGTTCTTGTGCCGGCGTATCATCCGCGGGAACTTTACTCTTACGGGCTGCATTGCGATACCATAGTGACTGTGATTCATTCTTCAAGTAGGTCGTAGTTATATGTTTCTGAGTAATGCTAGTGAAAGCGGTGTTTTAAGACAGTGGCAGAGTAAATTTGAACAGGACGTACGCGGGAGGTATATGAAATAGAGTATATCGCATTCCAGTGTCATCCTTCTTTGGCACACCACGAGGCATTTTGGGTGGTGAATGGGCTGAGCTGAGAGCTGGAGTTCAGTGAGCGCCGGGAGCGCGCGAATAACATCGCATGAGACTCGTATGCTAATAACTCTTCCTTGTATGGTAATGGGTATAAATATACAGTACATGCAAAGCCAGTAGATATTCAGCAATCTACCATCACCAGAATGCACACCACCCAGAGAAGCATTGACAAAGATTTTCGAGTGCCGTTGCTTGTTCTATCAATTTATCTACCTGTTCAGACACGGTGAGCAGCACATCAGGATTAAAGTCCCGTCCTAGAACAGGTATTCAACTCTACGCACTTTGATCTTAGCATGAGAACTCACCAGTTAATTTATGCTGGACACGATTGTAGACAAATAATGCACGCTCGTTGCGTATTTCGCCGGCTTCAGCTATGGTCCGGTATTAACGAACGCCATTGATATAGTAAGCGAAAACAAACCATTGAAAATGTCATTCTCATCAGCCTTCAACTTCCGTGTTGGCGCCTGCGGGTGAGCTGCAACTCGCGCCAGTTCTGCGGCTCGGTCGGGGTCAGCTTTCTAAAAGTTAGTGATACATCGCATTGCAGCCAGCGCAACCTCTTACCTTCTGCCCTTCTGCCGTCCACGTCTGTTTGCATAAGCCTCCAGTTTATTAGCGGATCGTAAACGAATGCTTCCAAGACGGCCATCAAAGATTCTTTATTGTCTCGTAACACTTGCATCGATATTTCACACGTTTTCCTGAAGCTTCCTTCAATTCCACTGACCTAATGTAGCACCAAGCTTATTCAGTATCAGTATTCCCAGAAAAATAGTACCCTACCTCCATTGCGTGTGTCAACATCCTCGTTAACCGGAAGGGAACCTTCTCTGGGAACTTCTCCCGATGCATGGCGACTTCGAAACAGTCTCCGAAATCGATGTGAACAACCTTGCCCGTCCGGCGCTCCAACAAGACATTGGATGGGTGGCGATCTCCCAAACCAAGGATATGTCCGACCATGCTATTGACAGCTAGAGAGCGTGTATAAGTAGCGCGCCTCTCTAGCCAGTGCTCCGAGTTGTCGCTTTTCAGCCAGAGAACTCGATATAGATCTTGGCCTGTAGTGTTCTCAAGAGCATATTCAAATACCTCCACTTTTTGTAGGAGTGTAAGGTTTTCATAATCAGGAGCCATCTACTTGAGTGTTTAAGAATATGTCTAGTAGGAATGCAAACTTCTTACCTGCAACATGAGGCGATATTCAATGTTGAGTAGAACTTTCCTCGATTCACGATAGTCTCTAATGAGGACATGCAGCGTATCGCTGTCCTGGACCCATCCAATCAGACCAGCATTAGGAGCTAGGGGTATGACAGGGTATCTTTGGATATGTAAACGACGTTTGAAGCTATTGGTGTCCACGGATAAGAGGGTATTCACGAGGCTGAATAGTTGCATAACTCTCTCATCTTGCCGGAGGTCTTCGTGACCTATGCCCCAATGCTTAATCGGAATTTCCGACCTAAATGTGCACACACACCTTTCAGAGCGTACTGATAGTCTCTACCATCGCTGCCCTTTATCGAGAGACGACGAGGCCGCTGTTTGGATGCAATAACAGTCAATTTTGTCGCAAAGCTTGCGATGCGGATTATAGGTCGTCCAGACTGGTATGTCCCTGTATACAGCGGATTAAGGTTAAAAACAGTGAGCGGTGGGAGAGGAGCGCACCAGGGACAGCCAGCTCAAGATTACGAGCTTTCAAAAGACTTGGCGACACATATTGAAGATCGAGTGTTGTAAGTTGAGGCAGTTGTTTCTCAACTTTCTTAAAAACCTGAAACGAAAGAAATACATTGAGTCGCTGACAGTTGATTGGGAGAAGGTACCTACACCATAATAAATGTCCCAAGCCTTGTCCAATTCACTTACTTCCCCATATATGCGGAAGCGCTTGCAGGCTTCTCTAGCCTCATGCAGCTCACGGCCAAACACTTGTGCAAAAGATGTCTCGCGGGCAGTTTCCGGACCCTGGCAAGTGGCTTAACGTGAGCTAGGGGCTGCAGAATTGGATACCTACGGCTTCTAACATCTCGTGCAGGGGTTCCAACGCCGCTATCATACCATCAGGGTTTTTCTCAGTAAAATACAACCGTGATGCCTCCTCCAGTCCTTCGTGCCAGAGTTCATGCCACAGGATAGCAACTCTGATAAGTTCTCGACTGACTAACAGCGCCTAAAAACCAGTTGAGTATCAAGTGCGGGGTCAAGCTCTGGACTGACCTGTTGCACAATTGTCGGACTATGCTCTTCCATACGGTCCATGATACTCGTCGCAGCACTCTTGCGCGCTGCACTGGATGACTTCGAGGCCACAGTCAATGGGTATATCAGCGCCTGCGGATGATGCTTCCCCACTTCGGTCAGGAGATTGTTGAGGTTTCGACGAATGTTGGGATGGGGTGTTTGTATACGTGCAATGAGCTAGAAATAGATTAGAAAAGTCTTAGACTTATGCAGCGCAATACATACTTGGGGTAATACATCGAGCCAGGTATCAACTTCGACTGTGGCAAAACCTGAGCCAATTGCATGGCTGACTTCTTGTAGTTCTCCAAACTTGAACCACAGAGTCAGAAGTCGAAGAGTGTCTTGCAAAGCCTCTCTGTTTCGAAGGGAAATTGATCTGATAAAGCCTGGACAAGAATTAACCAATTTTCTCAACAAGGTATAAGATTGGAATCACCTTCAACTGCTTGCACTACGTGAGCAACTAGGCCGGCTTTGTTCACAGACCGACGTTCTGCCTGATTTTCTAAATGTCCAATGACCTCGAAGTTAGCCAATGCCCAAGTATGCCAAGCTTTGTACCACGTTGAGTCGTAGTGGGTGGCGAGGTAGTAACAGTGTAGGATGTCCTCAACGTTTCGCTGCCATGGAGAACTTCAGAATGGAAAACGGTTCAAGTGGTCTCAACATACAGACTCCCAGCCGTCCCTTAGTGACATTTGCCATTCACCCTGCTTGAAATAGCAGCGTGCAAGCAACTTCGACAGCTCAGCCAACTTCTGCCTTGATACATTGGGACGCTGTGCTGCTACGTTCTGATCCTGCTGCTGTAAATCCCGAGATAGATTTGTAGAGAATTGACGGAGGAAATCGAGACTATCTTCCTTAGCTCCAGCTGCCCACATATATTTTAATTGGGCATAGACAACGTTTGGAGGAGCCTTCGTGTGCTTGCCATCTTCCTTAGAATAATTTATGTGGAGCATTCAAGATACATACCCTGTCCGGTGACAACAGTGAGTTGATTGTTTTCTCGGCCAGAACCATGCGATCATTTTTGCGGCACAAATTAGCGAATTTGATCCACATAATTGGATCGTCCTCGGGGTTGAGAACAAGTGTCCGTACTTGAAGTATTCGCTGCCAGACCTCGACATCAGGTTGACAACCCTGCAATCTAAGATGATTGAGGATAGAATCCAGGACTAGAGAGAGGGGGGGCATACCGCTTCATCCAGGTCTTACGCATTGTTGCTTGTCGGTCAGGTTGATCCGCGTATTGCTTGAAGGAGATTATTTCTTCCAGTTCGGACAGCATTTGGGCCCGGACCATGACGCTTGATAGATCATAAGTACTTCAAATACCAAAGACATTTTGGGCTCACTTATACGAGCGCCCATAACCTTCTCCCACGAATGAACTCAGTTCAGGTTCGAGAAGGTCGCGAGCTCGAGCAATGTGCATAAGAGCTTTCGGAAATTGATTCTGATGGACAGATAGTATAGCCCTGTAGAATGCCCTATCAGGAGAGTCCGCTTTCATCGTCTGAATATAATTGTCCATGGATTCCCATTCGAGTAGCGACCACGCTGCCGCTGCCGCCATTGGTGCTATCTCCCTCTGCTCTACATGGTTTGCACTTCCCCAATTCTGCTCTACATGAGCAGCTAGTTGATCCCATTCTCCTAATGCATGTAGGCACTTCATTCGACCAATTTGCACATCTAACGCCGCGGGGCTCATTTCTGCCTTCTTCTCGTATGCAATAAGGGCATCTTGCCATAGGCCGAGCCGCTCGTACCATTCCTCATGCTTTGTGACGTCGTATTGTTCTCTGGCAATTAGCAAGGTACCCCAGGCAGCATCATGTTGTTGAAGGCGCGTATTGATGGAGATGAGGGCCTCGATGACTGCAGGAGACGATTCAGAGAAGTATTCAAGTTCTTTGTAGTGCAGCGCCTTGGCATATGCCATGTATTTATTGGCATACTCCCCAAGTGTGCGATGTTCAATGGGTAATGGCTTCTCTTCGTGCTCCATGAATTCGGCAAGACTTAGTAGCCGGTGAATCAACTCGGGAGGGGCCGTGTTGGACGTGATGGCGCTCTCAATTGAGCGAACTAAGTCTTCCTATATAAGGCGTGAGCAGAGGGTAGCAGACGTAGTTAAATTCAAACCTGGTATTGTTCATATAAGTCGCCCCAACAAGATAGGAAAGCGGCGTTAAACAACTCTTTCGCAATGGGTGGGTGAATATCCACGAGACTCATACAAGCACGAAGAGCATGCGAAGGGGATTCTTTCATGAATTCAACACCAAGACGATGCATCCATTCAACCCAGTCTTCTCGGGTTGTAACCTGAGATATATCCCATGCCTGCTTGAGGTGTTGTTGATTGACGGTCATCTTCGTCGCTTCAGCTGGCGCAGAGAATTCGGGGGCCCTAGTTGTTTCGTTTTGCCTGTGGGGAACATAAATTCTCATTTCTTTTAACCAGAGAGAAAACATACAACATCTCGAGAACCCCAGTATCTTGCGGCAGACGTTCTCCATTCAGTAACTTCGTTATGAGATTCTCGTATCGTGGATGTGAGATTGCTTTTCTGACGAGACACTTGATTCGGGGTGAGTACCGTAATTGTTGGGGCCGCCAACTTACATACCTTGTTGATAGTGGGAACAAAGACGGCAAAGTCAGGTCCAAGTTGGCTAACTAGAGAACACAGGGTTTCCATCACTGCCATCCGCAACTCGTTGCTTGAAGCCTCCAATACCCGAACTAGGGGATGTATGATTCGGGACGCATGATCGGAGAGATTGACTTTCTTGGTGAAGCCATCAATCGTCTGGATTGCTCGCTTGCGCAAGGGAGTTGTGGCGTCCGCACGCTCATAGGTCCTGACAATGACCGGAATAACGAGATGGAGATACTCTTCGATGTTGGCCCCAAAGGTAAGAAAGGCGTCAAAGATATTTATTTGCGTGCTCATTCTCTTCTCGCTTAGATCCCCTTCAAACACCTTCAACAATAATGGCAAAGTAGATGGCAGGAACGGTTTAAACTCGGCGTCCAGCGCCTTGCCAAGAGACTCGACCAGTGAAACAATGGGAAGTTGCAGAGAAGGATTGTCCCATAGTTCCGTTACGAGTTCAAACACCTCTGGCATATAATTTCTGATGTGCTGCTTTATGATACCGACGAGAATGGCTAGCTGCTGGAGATGAAATTCTTGTAGCCGCGCATTTGATCCTCTGGTCACCGCTGCAAATGCTGGTATGATCTGGTCCGTGGTTCATTGCTATCAGAGTAATGACAGATAGAGGTACGCACCTGAGGGAGGAACGCAACACACTTCAAGCCCTGGGTTTTAAAGATAGACATCACAGCCTCGATCACAGTGTGGTGGTGACTACTCAATGCCTGATCTTTCACGATTTTGAGAAGGGC
>KI546975.1:301122-338372 GCA_000497225.1 Amanita jacksonii TRTC168611
ACCCGAACTAGGGGATGTATGATTCGGGACGCATGATCGGAGAGATTGACTTTCTTGGTGAAGCCATCAATCGTCTGGATTGCTCGCTTGCGCAAGGGAGTTGTGGCGTCCGCACGCTCATAGGTCCTGACAATGACCGGAATAACGAGATGGAGATACTCTTCGATGTTGGCCCCAAAGGTAAGAAAGGCGTCAAAGATATTTATTTGCGTGCTCATTCTCTTCTCGCTTAGATCCCCTTCAAACACCTTCAACAATAATGGCAAAGTAGATGGCAGGAACGGTTTAAACTCGGCGTCCAGCGCCTTGCCAAGAGACTCGACCAGTGAAACAATGGGAAGTTGCAGAGAAGGATTGTCCCATAGTTCCGTTACGAGTTCAAACACCTCTGGCATATAATTTCTGATGTGCTGCTTTATGATACCGACGAGAATGGCTAGCTGCTGGAGATGAAATTCTTGTAGCCGCGCATTTGATCCTCTGGTCACCGCTGCAAATGCTGGTATGATCTGGTCCGTGGTTCATTGCTATCAGAGTAATGACAGATAGAGGTACGCACCTGAGGGAGGAACGCAACACACTTCAAGCCCTGGGTTTTAAAGATAGACATCACAGCCTCGATCACAGTGTGGTGGTGACTACTCAATGCCTGATCTTTCACGATTTTGAGAAGGGCGTTTATGACGACTGTTTGGAAGTAGTCATCCGACGCAAGGGATGTGCCTTGTTGCGACACAGGAACCTGGTTGACTGCCGTCAAGGAAGTTTCCACGGGTGCGTCTTCTTCAGGGCGGCTCTATAACAAGCGTTTAGCCCCACAGGACGATCACAAAGAAAGTAATCACCTTCCGTCGGTATGGGTCAAGCGCTCCTAAAACACCAAGGACCTTCACTACCTCCCGCTTCACGGGTTGGCTTGTCTCCGTCTGGAGGATGCGCCCAAGCAAGGGTAGTAGTTGAGGATAATCGATTAAAGGAGAAATCACGTATCCCGTACTGGAGCATACTTGTCCTAGTGTATGAAGAGCTGCATCCCGCTTGAGTAGCGAAGGGTCCGACAACTTAGCAATGATAACTTGCATGAGTTCCGGCACGTGAGGCAGTGCATCCTCTCCCCCGACACAGGCGAGCTCTCCCAGACACATGAGAACATGGGCCGCGACTACAGGGTTGGTGTCATTTGCCTTGGGTAGCAGAGAACGCAACATGGGTAAGGCATAGGGCTTAATAAGACGATGAGTCGCGCTGACAAGCAGAGTTAACAGGCGAGTGCACTCTTCACGGCTCCGCCTAAAAGAGGAGTTAGAATGTCAGTCTAAATGAGGCAAAAACCCCAAGCTTACATCACTGTGGAATACTCCAGTTCCGTTAGTAGTTGTATCAAGGCTTTGCGAAGTGAGGGCATGACATAAGCAGGGTTATGCTTCGCCAGGCGCCCAATAAGCCCAACGGCGGCAACACGGTTGTCGAAGGATTCGTCGTTGAGTGCAATAAACAATGATCGTACATTTTCCGCCTGGGCCAGATGCTTGTCGAAGCGCTCATGAAGGGAACTCAGAACAGTGTGACGGATTTCAGCGACTGTGACGAGTGATCAATCAAATCACACACACTGGAACGTAGGACCTACCGGGATCAGCAATCCCAACTGTAAGCAGTTTGTCCAAGACGTCACTTATCACCTCAATGGCGTGACTACTCGCTTGATAACAGATGGGGTCGCGGACAAACAAGCGGCAGCATGTCTGAGCAGCGGCACGGCGTACTTCGGGGTTATCATCTTCGAGGTAGGGAAGCGCGCAGGTGCGGATGAACTCGTTCAATACGTGACCTTTTGATGGGTTGATTATCACATAACCATATCAAAGGACATGGATACTCACCACTGAAGTCAAATGTGCCAAGTGTGTTGAGTGCCAAAGTAATAAGCTCCGGGGCCTTATCACCACTGGCAACCTATGGATCATATAAGAACTGCATGTAGAGTACTTTGATGGGACATACTTGGGCGACGCTCGGATTGATGGGCCGAGTAAGGTTCGACGGGGCCCCGAGGGCTTTGTATGGCTGGCCAGACAAAGTCGTGGAGAGGAGGTCCAACAATCGGTCTGTACTAAAGTTTAGAGGCATCATAGCACAGATCTCACACCACCCGCCTTGGATCGTTTTCAGCAGTGGAGGAATATGTTTTGCTATGGCAACTAGAGCTTGTCGAAGGGGTTCGCTCAAGTCACAAGCCAACATCAGGTCAAGTTGATCATGTAACAGTTTCGTTAGGTTTGGTCCCACTGCTGCGGCCAGCATGCCTATACACTGGAAAATAGGCTCTTCCGACGGAGAGTTACGTCGGCTACAAAGATTATTTATGTACTCTGGCTTTTAGCAATGGAACATGACCGACTCACCCCCTGGCTTGGAGGCCCTGCTTGATCTGGGACATAATAGGTTCCAAGAATGGTTTCATGTCACTACGAACAGCATTTGCAGTGTGCCCGATGGCAATAAAAGCTGTTCCGAATGTCAGGTCATCTCAAAATTGAAAGTGGGGACAAACCATATGATCGCTCGTTAGGCCTTTCCAATTGCGTCAAAAGATGGCCCATGGCTTTGTGGAGGAAGTGTTCCGTGAAAGTTGATGTGTCATATGCCGCTAAGGAGGGTATCATTGTGATCACCATTTTTCGGACCAAGAGATCTTTGTGTTGCTTAAAGAAGAGAATCTTTTCTGCCGTATCCAGGTAGCTTTCACGCATGAACTGTGAATGTAATCAGTCAGTCGAAAACAAAGATATCACGTTGATCAGTGGCACGCACCATGCCAGCGTGGAGCAGCAATTCACGGTAGGTTAGTAGCGAACCGTGAATGATCTCCGGTTGTGCTTGCTTGAGTCCTCCCTGCGCATCCAGGAGAATCTTGTGCAAATATGGACTTCGGGTCTGACGCTCTCTTTGGGAAAGGATTTCAAGGCAGGCAGCTAACAATTCGGCAGCGCCTTCCCGAACGTGGACTTTGGGATCTCGAAGGGGGACGAGAATATTGTCAAGCACGATGCCAATGTGAGAGTGAAAATAGGTCGGACTGTTTCGAGCAAGCTCTTTCAGAATGAGGACTCCTGCATACTTGTAAGATTCCGGCTTGTCCAGTTGAAGGAACTCGATAGCGGCGTCAACTTCGTAGTCCATGAATCTTTCGCCGAACGCAGCGCCACCAATCTCAGCAATCTGACCGAGGGTTTTAGATGCCGCTAGCATAAGATTGACATCGTGGTTGGGCAGTAACTGCTTGACATAGTTATAGAAACGAAACAGATTTCTTTTCGACTCGATCGTTTCTTCCTTGTCAATGTCAAGCAGATGATCTGATATGCATGAGCGCGGGATATCATAGGTAGACGATTATTACGTACCTATAGCCAGCAAACCACCAAGGGCTTCCACAGTGCTTTGACTGTGAGTAAATTCAAAAAGGCGCCTAAAGATATTATCGTCCCACAGTTTGTTTGATGCATCCGAGGACATTTCGGCGGTGGTCGCCGAGACCTAGGAGTGATGAGAAAGAAGAACGACAACGCGAAGATAACGAGCTACATAGCGCCGTAGCTCCAAAGCGGCTTGTTTCCGTGTATCAGGGATTCTATTTTTCAGACCCTGGAATATCTGGTTGAGAGGGTCATTTGGCGCAGACTGCACCGCAGACGACATGACGGCGGGCGATGGGGGGATCTACGCGGTTCACAATTACGTTATTTTGGGAATGTTTGTTTTGGAAGCCGAGACCAAATATGAGATCACGCACAGCCACGGGGCCATGCGGTTGAACCTATTTCTGGCGTGTGACATCAACGTGGACTCAACCCCAATGTCCTCTCTCTACTCCCCTCCGCCCCCAACAACACCCCATTCGACCAACAGCAAACCAATGCATCCCTTGTCAGCGGCGTCCAAACTTATGTCGTCAGTGAGACGGACACTTTCTCCCTCTTCCCAGAAGAAACGCAACGTTAGTCAATCGTCGTGCAAAACAGTTTATGACTCCTAACTTCTTTATGTTTAGCGTTCCAGTATGACCCTCATTCATGGCGGAGATCCTCCTATTATGCCCTCTCCATACCGGCAGGATCTTAATACAGCGGCGCCGCCCTCTATATCCCAAATAGCCATGGGATTGCATCTATCACGAACACCTCACCTACGGCCTTTGGGCCCACCCCAACACATTTCATATCCATCAAAACACACAGGACGACTATCAACAAGACCTACTTCACCCACACAATCACGCTCCACCTCTGTCTCGTCGAATCACCGGACAGTGCCGGCACGTTCTTCCCTGAAAAAACCAGGCGCAGCCGCGTCATCCTCATCCATGAGTCATTCCACGGTATCCGACATTTCGGCTACCTCGGCTTCATTGTC
The DNA here is from genome assembly GCA_000497225.1 of Amanita jacksonii TRTC168611. Taxonomy (NCBI): domain Eukaryota; kingdom Fungi; phylum Basidiomycota; class Agaricomycetes; order Agaricales; family Amanitaceae; genus Amanita; species Amanita jacksonii. The sequence continues at coordinate 305,539 of KI546975.1, forward strand.
CACAATCACATCTAACACGATATCAACGCCCCGGAGTAATCGATCCCTATCGTCTTTCAGACTCCGGGTGCCATGGCTTTCCTCGGCAGCACCAGCGGGCACGAGCTCAATACCGCGGAAAAAGGCCGTTCGGTTTTCATGACACATGTCTTTCCAGCAGGTTGAACGATTGATATTTATTGAGTTTAATTATTTCGGGATGGACATTACGTACCTGTCAGTTTTATGTACGATAGAACACGTTATGTCATGAGCATTAAGTCAGCGCATTCCTGAGTCACAGCCACACCCGCCCCTCTCCTCGTTTCCTCATCATGGCGCCTGTGGACACTGAGTATTATGACTTGGTCGGTCTCATTCATCCCTTCCATACACCGTGTCCTTGAGCTTCCAAACTCGTAGCTGGCCGTCCATGTCAACGCTGATGATACCGAACTTAAGAAGGCATATAGAAAACAGGCAATGAAAGCAAGCGCTTAGACAATTTTGCCAGGTGTGGCGCCCTTGATGACCCCTGTTCATAGTACCACCCAGACAAGAATCCCTCGCCAGATGCCGAAGAGAAATTTAAGGAAATCAGGTAACGCATCTGCATTCACCAAGGTCCATCTATTCATCTGATTTGCATCACGAAGCAAAGCATACCAGGTTCTCTCCGACCCAGTACGTATCCGTCTTTTCCGACGAACTTCTTTCCACATCCTTCTTTGAAACAGAACCTACGTGCGATATATGACAAGAATGGGAAAAGCATGGTGTGCCACATTTTTGGTTCCTTTTCCACTCTCACGGCTCACTTCGCTGGCTCTTTACAGGCTGATAAAGAAGGAGTTAACATTGAGGATGCCGCCGGCTTCTTCGCGAATGTCTTCGGGGGCGATCGGTTTGCTGACTACGTGAGCCACACTTGCGGGTGTTGTGAAGGTTATGTTCTGACATTTGGCAAGATTGGCGAGATATCTATCATGAAAGACATGACCAGCGTTGCTACAACAATGATGACTGAAGAAGAGAAGACAGAACTTGAAAAGCAGCTAAACGGTGAAAACGCCACACAACCCTCATCCTCTACTGGACAGCGACCTGCAGTCGCCAATGAGACACATCGGTCTTCTACGAGTAATGCTGGATCGCATTCTACAAATGCTCGCAAACCATCACCTGCACGGGGACAGACCGATTCGGCCTCGGGACCACCACAATTGGAAGACAAGTCCGTGTCCCCCACCCCTAGCAATGCCGAGAAGGAAAAAGTGAAGGAGGCACGAAAAAGGAAGCTCAATGCGGAGCAAAAAGAGAAGCTGAGGGCCCAAGACGCGGAGAGGAGGAAGAGGATGGAGGAGCGTATCAAGACACTGACAGAAAAACTGACGGAACGGTTGCGCCCATTCGTCGAGGCTAAGAACCCAGGTGACAAAGACGACCCAGAGACCATAGCGTTCCAGGGAAAGATCAAACGGGAAGCGGAAGACCTGAAGCTGGAAAGTTTCGGTGTAGAGGTTCGAATCCCGTCCTACATGGAGCCTTGACTGATCGGCACATCTAGCTGCTTCATACAATTGGGAACGTCTATATTATGAAGGCCACTTCTTTCATGAAATCCCGCAAGTTCTTAGGCATGTACGTAATAGCTCATTGTGATAAACTGCTAGTATCGTGACGGCTTGCCAGACCCGGCTTCTTCTCCCGCCTCAAGGAGAAGGGCTCATTCGCGAAGGATGTCTGGGGTGTCATCGGTAGCGCGTAAGCGATACTTGTATTCCAGAAGCACAAAGAGCCGATTCTGATAGCCATTCTAGTCTCAGTGTGCGGGACCTGATGATGGTACGGCCGGTTCTCATACGATCGGGCCAGGCGTAATCACCGTGTTTATAGGAAATGGAGAAGGCTCAAGCAAGAGGAGATGTACCTGAAGAAGAATTGCGAATGCTGGAGATGGATGTCACCGGCAAGGTAGGATCAACAAGGATATTTTTTTCATCCGCACGGTCCGATTTTGTTCAAACGTTCAGATAATGCTGGCTTCATGGAGAGGTGCTCGACTGGAAGTAGTTCAAGTTCTTCGCGAGGTACGTCGACATGTTCCCCCCACTAGCCCCACTAGTGTTATCGCCTGCTGAAGAAAATATACCTTAGGTGGTGGATAACATCCTCAAGGAATCTACAGAACCGGAGACGACGCTCAACAGAGCGAGGGTGCGCCCAGGCTCTTTCGATTGGACATATGGCCTAAACTTTCTTCCAGGGTCTTCTGCTCATCGGCTCTATCTTCAAGGACACTGTAGCAGACGAGTCCGATCAAGAACGTCGAGAACTTGAACGGTTGGTTTTTATGGTTTTCTGTCTCAGAAACGACCTAATCCAAAGACTTTCCTGTACCGTCCTGTTCTCACTCAATAGCATGGTGGCAGAAGCAGCAGCACCCAAAGCAAAGGCACATCGATCAAAGACCAAGAAAGATGTAGCAGAAAATCCCATCCAGGCCTAGATCTTGCAGACACCGCCAGTCACTAACGCGAGGCATACTTGTCATGAGTTTTATCTTCTCTCAGGATTACTACCCTATAGACCCGTGCTTTGTTTTAATTTCTATCGTGCAGCCCTTCATCTCACGCAATCTAGTCTCATGTCTCGTCGTAATATTCTCGCTTAGGCTTCGTACAAGTACAGATAATAATGAACACAGTTGCACGTAAGACCATTAGCCAGTCATGAGGAATGAAAATGCGTCAGTAATGGTACCAATGATTAGTTCATGATATTCGTTGGTTCTTTGCCATTTTGCTTGCTGCAAAAGAGGCCTTCACCTGCAAAAAAAAAAGGAAGAAAGGTAGAAAGTCAGCTCGTAACAGGCTGATGCAGTCCTTCGACACCCACTTGAAGGAAAAATGATGGATCGCTCAAGACGCGCAGCGCAGTGAGGGCTAAGCCGTTAGTGACGGTCATCGCCGCACGATGCGCCTCAAGCGATGCCGCAGCTTTTGCAAAGGCTGGCGTGTGATTGCCACCTTGTGGCTCAGTGGGTATGGCTTAGTACCGCAATCGATTTGATGAGGTTCGACTCAGAGGTAGAAGGATGGCACTGACCAAATACTGGATGTAGGGCGGGTATTTCTAAATGCAGTCAGCATGTGAGAATTGGGCACGAGCAGCTTAGTGCTCACCATACGTAACATTGCCCTGGGTTCACGTTAGGTTAACACCTTCGAGGGAGGGCATTACGACTTACGAAATCCGTCGACGCCGACGACCTAGAATTTGTCGATAGCATGCCGTATCGACTGCCGACAATATCGATAAATGCTTGTCCTGTCGGTAGCCGTACCCGTTTAATAGGAGATAGAGTATCTCAGGGGAAAAGCCCGAGCACGCACCAAGAGCGTCATTTTGGTTTAGGTCATAGTAAGGAGGGCCCAGCTCCACGTTCACTTTACATGACGTCGCCAACGCCGCGGCTCTATTGGTTTACATCAGCCAGGTGATTTCCCCATAATTCCAATACCAAAAACCTACTCAAAACATTTCCTGACCCTTTGAGTAAGAGGCACAAGATCCGCATATGTCGGCGCTCGTGCAATCCAAACCATTTTGGAATAATCTGGAATTACTGGCAGTCAGGTGGGTTAGTCAGGTGCGGAGCGAATAGAGTTACTGAATGTAATAGATACCATTAGCGGACCAATTTTTACCATGCACGACCCCATGAATACGGCAATCGGGCTTTATCTGCTGACGGAGCACAGATATGCTTGAATAAGCGATAAAGGCAGCATCCAGTGCATTGGTGCCGTCCCTGTAGCAGATTATTATTCAGTTCCCTCCATTAAGTGATTGATCTTGATACATACCAAGGAGCTGCTCCCGCATGGGCCCTGTCAAGGTCATAGTCAGGTGTTGTGTCGTTAAACTTTTCCCCTTTGAAAGGTGCTTACGTATGGCCATAGTACTCAACGTCTATCCGCTGCATGGCGAGAGTTGTCGCCGTACTGACAGAATGAGGCTGGCCGGGAGCTGGATGACACCTAGAGTGGAAAAAGTTGCTAAGCTTTGATCCCAAGCTTACGGAACTTTCCCTCTTACATTAGGCATGCATCCATTTCTTTATAGCCTCCGCGATCCAAGAGAATGACTTTGCCGCCGCCGTCCTCTTCGGCTTATGCTGTGAATTAGAATCCGGCTTGAGAAAAGCAGGGAAAAGGGATTACCTGGTGTACCGAGCAAGATGATTTTACCGGGAACGTTGCGAGCTTCCATCGCGGCTTTCACAGCGATTGCAACGCCTATACCGCTGATAGCAATTAAGTTGTGGCCGCAGGCGTGACCCATGCCTGCCAGGGCATCCATCTCCGAGTTTATGCCGATCACCCTACCTCCCTTTCCGTGTTGAAATTCCGCCCGCCACGCGGTGGGTAGGCCCAGATAGTGCCTTGTCACTTTAAATCCATGGCGGGAAATGTAGTCTGTCAGAAGGTCATGCGCATATCTAAGCTTCTGTCAGAAACGAGGTACATTTGACATGACAAGACTTGCTTCTCCTCAAACATAAGCTCAGGATTGGCTATTAGTATAGTTAGCGAGCGCGGCAGACGGTTCTAGAAAGGGTCCGTACAATGAATTTTCATACTGATGTCACGAAGCTCCGGGTTTAATCGATCTAACACGTCCTCGACTATCTCAACAAGGTTCGGGTCCAGGGTCTTCATATCATTCCTCCTGTATGCGGGAGGCGCCTCGGTAAGAGAACGCCACTGTTCAGATTCCCGGCAATATGAATAGTCACAACTGAAGTTGAGATGGCAGCACTGGAAAAAGGGGGCCTGTTCAGCACTGGGGATTGCTGTTGGGGGCACAGTTTCTGACCTTCTCTCCATGTCGGACATGAGGATCCGCCGACGGACTGCTGGCGCCCTTTTGTGCACTGGAAGCGGGATTTGGGTTGGATTGCCGGCTACGACGCGCTCTCCGGAACCAAGCGGGAAAGCAGCCTGATGAAGCGCTAGAGGCAGACATGAGATGAAAGCAGTTGAAGGAGAGGCAAGGGAACGCAAAGAGTGAATGTTCGAAACAGGCATTTTTGTAGAGATCCGTGCTGAAATTAGGCGGAACGATGAGATCTACGCTGTACTTACTCATGGGACAAGTCGGGTGGACATCATCATGCTTGCCCGTCGACCTCGGACTTGAGTCACCAGAGATTTCATTCGCATCAAGCATATTATACATGCAGCGTGTGGATCTATTCTATCTGATCAATTGATGAATAGCATTTCCCAACAACTTCAACAGCCCAGATTCACCCGGGTACTTATCTCGGCCAGCAATACCCACCGCTATGTGACCACTTTTAGAGGTGATGCGACAAATATCCCCGGCTTGGTTCGGACCACTGGCGCCGACGAAAACTAAAGCCTCCTTCGGAGTCATTCTGAATGTCTGCATGGCTGCGGACAGGGAGGGGAGAAAGTCTAGTTTGCCTTTGGCAGTGGACAAGTGGAGTATGCCACGGTATGAGTCTGGTATAAATAGAAGGATGTTGCCTAAGAAGCAGGTGGAAGGATCGATGTTGAGAAACTGGCGATGATGCAGAACACTTGCCTTTGCGGGACGATACGTCAAGGCTGATGCGAGGTCTGTCCGGCAATAGTGGCAGCTGAGATCGATATCAGAGCTCTGTCTTAACGGGGGAAGCGAGTCTCTCTATCCCACAATGTTAACGCACACATCTCCCTTCCGGCTCCAGACTACACCTGACGCCTGTGAACCCCGCCCGCTTGTCCCCACGTCAATCGCTATTTTGCCTTTCCGCGAACGGAACGACGCCTGCGAATCTCCCAATATCTTCTTCTCCGCCTTGCCCGCCTTGCCCAGTCGGGGCGCATCCGCATCGATGTAGAACGTGCCTGCAGAGAAAAGCCTCCGAGTTTATTCTTTCGCTCTTACCGGACATCCGAGACGGAAGACGGCGCCGTACCTCTGATATCCTCATTCTTTGTGGAAAGATGCAATTGCGTCACGGTTGGCGCCGGCATCATCACCGTACTCGTGCCTGCTGCAGCTCCCCCCGAGGTCGTAGCTTTGTTCTCGGGCCATGTCTCAGAGTATTCGGGGGGCCTTTCATCTTGCTTTCCATTCCTATGATCCAACGCCTCAATAAAATCTTACTGTCATTTGGCGCAAAAAAAGGTTACCGCATGGTTGATGGTGGGTCTGAGATTCGGGACTTTACTTGGTCTCGGAGTCAAAATATACGTTGGAAATGCTGTAAAGGCATGCTGCGCATTCGCCATACTTTCCGTGGCTATGCCTCCTGACGTATGAGTGACAGATTGTCATCAACCGTTGGGCAAAAAGGGCCTGACCGGGAATTGAACCCGGGACCTCCTCGATGTAGGTAAGGACCCTAACAAGGAATCATACTACTAGACCATCAGGCCGTGGAGATTGATGTCTCCATAACCCCTATGTCCGAGGAAGCACCCTTCGGCTACAATAAATAAAATTATATATATCGATATATATATATATATTTATTATACAAAACACATTGTCAGTCAAGACTGCCACGGACACAATCATGTTTCTTCTGCTTCTACAGGTGCAGCCTCATGGGGGTCTATCCCCTCATCGCCATTCGACTCGTCATCTTCAGTACCGGCTTCCGATTCTTCATCTTCATCTTCGCTATCCTCATCGCTGCTTTCGTTAAATGTCAATGATATGTACTCATCACCAAGCTGAGCTTCCTCGGCGGTGATGGGGGGTTGTGCGCTAAAACTGTTAGCTTCTGGGACATTCACAGCTGGCGTTGTAGATACAGCAACCTTGCGATTGCGATTCGCTCGAATGACATGAGGTAATTTGCACCCTTTGGTAGTGCATGTGCCATTTTCGGCAAAGTCAGGGCACTCCCTGACATGCTTCTTGTCACAATCCAAGCCTTTGTCGCAATAGCCGAGGACAGCAAAGTCACGACAGATACCGTGCCTTGCACCCACGTTGACATGTGGGAATGGACACTTTTCACGAGTACAACGTCCCTTATTCAAGAAATGCAAACAGAGTGGAGTGCGTTCCGGTGTTGGGTCATGTGAAAGGTTGCAAGTCTCTGCAGTGTTGGGACAGCTATCTTGAAGAAAGTTCCAGCAGATGGCTATCTTGGAAGCGTCGTGTTGATACATGCAAGTTAGACCGCGATTACATGCTCCTAAAGAAAAAATCAGTGACACAGAGAAGAGGTGCATGATAGTTCCAAATAAGCACGTACCTGTCGTAGTGAAACGAGGACATGGCTTGTTGGAGTATTTTCTCGATTTATTTGCATTTGACCGTGCCCTAGGACAAGTTCCATCAGACGAATGCACGATTCCAGAAGCTGCAAGGCCCAATACGTACCGATACGGCCTTCGGTGATTCGTTAGAGTCATGTTGCGACTTCTCGATTGTTTCGGTTTATAAATTCGTTGTCCATGAGGACGTCCGTGCTTCATGGAGAATGTAGGAAGTGTAGGGGGCACAGCTCGCGTTGTCGGTATCGATCCACCATTAATAGAGGCTGGTTTAGGAACTAGGAATATACATCTGTGGTTATAATTATGGGAGGCGGGACCCAAACCACTATCGGGAGGATTAGAACCAAATAACTCACGATCTTTTCGCACCAGTGATCGGCCAGATGCTTCAAATGCCACGCCATTAAGTACGACCTCCTTTATCTCGGGTGACAGTGGGTTTGCCGGCGCAGGATGAGGTTGACTTGAAGGTGGGCGAGAACTCGTGGTAAGCCCGGGTCGGACATACTTATTCGACGGCCTATAGCTAGTACTCGTGTACATATTACTTGATGGTGCGTAGCTTGGTTGCTGCTGGGCAGCCAGGGTTAGTTTGTGCTGATTGATGGAGGCTGACGTCTTGTTAATGGATATACGCAGTCGAAATTAACAAGACAGGCATACCGGTAAGCCTGGCTATCTCGTTCTTTAGTTGAGCTTCGGAAGTGGATGAGGATGCCATGAGAGGACTACGCAAGAACGGAGGAGTCATGCACTAAGTGGATATGCTTAGTAATCAAGAATGTCACTCTTCCTGACAATCCCTCCAAGTACATTATCTACATCTGCCAGACTGCTCTCCTTTCTAAACACTTCTAGATACACCTCTCCGTGTTCAGAGGTTGATTTGTCTGAGCCAACGTTAAGACCACGCTTCCCTACATGCCAATGTTGGGGGTTCTGCCCCCGGCAAAATGCTTCGTTGATATCAGGATCACTGTCAAATCAAAGTTAGTGAAGATTATGGGGTGCGCATGAGGACTGACCGATCAAGAACTCCCTGTATTTCATAAAGACGATGAGATCGAGAAGAAAATGGCGAATTCGAAAACGTCAAGCCCTCCTTAGCCACAGTGTGTCGGTCTGACGGCTGTAGAATCTTCGCCGCTGATGGTAGCTGTTCCGTTGAGCTGTCCGACAAACTTTTACCTATGTGGAGTATAGCATAATTGCAGCACACAGACCTTATGGCTACGTCATCCTCGTAAATCCCTTCAAGCTCGCCAAAGAATGCCGCCGCTCTCATGCTCAAGCCCGTTCCAATCGTAGGTTCATCTTCCCCTGGCGGCACCACCGCTAATAGGCGCTGATTGTCCTGTGAAAGAATGCTTACGTGAGGTGGCGAAGTTAATGAGTGTTATCTGGAACTTGCGGTGAAGTAATAGAGAGTCCTTCGAACCGTCAGCAGTGGTTTGGCGGGTTCGGAAAGGTAAACAAAGCTTGTTTGCAGCTCGGGGTCCGATTTACTCAAAGAAAGGGTATCAACTTCGCTCTGAGGGATTTCCGTCTGGTCGTCAGACTTGGCCTTGATCGTTGAACCCGACACTGACTGCGCCGGTATTGTGAACAATTCGTGCAAAGGGGCGGAAATAGTTACAGTGCTCATAGCATCTTCCAATGCATTTGTGTCAACTTCTGATAATTGGGGCTCGTCAGTTTTTATTTCATCATTTCCGTTCGTCGAAGCTTCTGCCGGGCGTTCGATATCGTGGCTTGGTTTCGGCGGTACCTTCCCACTAAACGTCAGGTAGGGCGGCCAATACCACTTGTTACTTTCTTCGTTGTTTGGGCTTGTCCCCTGCTGACGAGATGCATCGTTTGAAGCCTCTCCTAGTGGTATTGCGTCATTCTCGGTGCCACCGGTATCCAGATTATGCGAAGCAGGATCAGAACCAAGGTGGGGCCGTGGCACAAGAGTAAGAATGTGGTGTAATAGTGATAATGGGTATCCATGGGTAAAATAATTAATGGATGGAACGATGTGCGGTGGTTGGGCGAATATAGAAATGTAATGACCGTCTTCAAAGCGATCCAGTAGCTTGGCAATCTTTCGGTAAGTGGGGTGAACGGGGATGCCTAGACTGTCGGTTAGCAGTAAGAAATACTTATCAGGATTGGCGTACCAAGGTGGTCGCCGAAATCGGGTATTTCCTCTAAATTTAATGACCAAGCCCAAACAGTAAAGAACCTCTCTAATTCCAATTCTAGCACCTCCCTCCCCACGGTGGAGATGATTTGCGAAAACGATCCATGTGAAAGCTGAGAATTCAAGCTCTGAATGTTACAGAGAGGTGTTTGGGGTGAAATGGCAGCCAACCTTGAACTGCTCGTAACCTCGCAATAAGAGAGAGCGGATTGCCCTGTCTTGCACAGATTCTTCATGAAATTCGTACACAGGTCCATGGCTCTGGCCAGGTAACTTGCCCTTATCCTTGACTTTGCCCTTGCCCTTCTCAGAAGGCACTTGGACACTTTTGGCGACTTCAATGCCCTCGAGAAGCCATTGGCGGAATGAGGATTATAAAATAGTCAACATGGCTCACAGCGTGAATCCAGAAGTCTGGTTCTGGTGAGACCATGATCATTCTGCGAGCCTGCGAACGCACGGTATCGCATGGATCCTGGGCATTGAATAGTCTGTTGTGCTATTTAGGTTGTAAAGAAGATGGATGCTGCCTAGCAACACTCACTCGGCAAAGTGCATCAAAGCCTTTGCGAGGCCAACTTGTCTAAGTATCCGATCCCGCGACACGGCCTTCTCTTTGGATGTGTAAAAGAGTATATGAGTTTGAGCTTCCACATCTTCATCGTCATCGGCTGCGGTGTCAAGGGGTCGAAGGGTGGGATTGTAGATGGTCAAGTATGATAGTGCGGGTGGAATTCTAGTCATAATAATGGTACAATCGTGTGTGACGTTGTGATAGTGCCTACTGTAAACACGATAACACCAAATTACGCCCCTTCACTGCCCTACGTCTCTATATCGTCGAGAGGCTGCATGCTACTTAGGCTCGTTACTGATGACGACGCGACGCCCGGCGTGCCATATTCCTTCGAATCCGTTGATAAACTGCTTCTGTGCTCCTGCATTTCCTGGAGCATTTCATGACTATGTTCGCGCCAAGCCTCGCTATCTTCGTCCTGATCGGGTAATGCTTCATTGGAAGATGTTGGTGAAGTCCTGCCGCCCAGGTCGTCATACTCATAGGAGGGCAGAAGTGGAAGTGCATTCTCCGGTTCTTCTTGAGTTTCGTCGTACAGGGACTGACCGTCTGGCCGAGGTGATTCGGCCCAACGTGGCATTATTGTGGTGTATGACATATCAGGCCGAATAGAGGAAAAATCAAGTGGTGGTTTATTCTCCTCTGGGGGCGTGGGCAGCTGCGTGTCAATTGTCATCATCTCTTGACTGGTGTCGGGTGTTACTTGCATTTCTTGCTTCTCCTTCCTACGAGCTGCCTCGATGATTTCATGTGTTTTCCTACCCAACGGCCTTTCTGTGCGCCGTCGGTAGAAGAGCACGTAAGCGTTGGCATTCTGGACAAAAGAACTGTCAGGCCCCTATTCCACAGAGAAAAGGCTAGGTCCTACCACTGCGTCGGTCGCGTTTGCAGGAGTGACAAACGCATCATCAAAATGATACCATTTCCCATTTAGATGATTCAGGGCATATGCCCGGTAGTGACCGCCGCCTAAGCCGCCCATGTGCTCGTCGACGCCAAACAAGTCGTAGACTAACGGTTCATTAGCCGTTGTCAGATCGAATGTTGAAACGTCGACGCCCTGCTCCACCAGTTTCCCGGCAATGGCCCTCTCACGAACAAACTCTGAAAGGTCCAATCCTTCCACAGGAAAATCGACAAAGGCATCAATCTTGTCCCGGAGCGTTCGGCTATTACTAAACCGTTTCAGGTGAACGACGAGAATATCTGGGGCTGTCCAAAGGTCAAACTTCTTCGTAGCTTGTTGGTGTTTTTTGCATCGAGGGCAATACCATAAATCATCTTCTCCAAGCCTTTCTTCCCTCGTGAACTCCTCGAGGCAATCTCGTAAAGAGATGCCTTTCTGCTTTTTTTCCAGAGTGGCCTTCCTGGCGGCCTCATACTCGGGATGAATAAACTCCTCCCAAGAATTATATAAGGCATTGTCCCATTGGGAACGGGCGTCGCCAAAGTAAAATGTTTTCATGTTTTCGTCAAATTCACAATAAAGGGCGTCATCCTTGGCAAGGAGCGATTCGCCTTCTCCAACTTCTTCCGTACGCCTCGTCCAACTTTCCCACTTAGACGAACTTGGATAATATCCGTGCGCGGTCCCCCAATGCTTGTGGTCGGAATGAAGTCTAAGATTAAAAATGCCCCTCTTAGTGCCAACTCTGACCGGTGCCGTATAACTGGAACTTGATGGCAGAGGTGTATCATAATCTGCTGTTCTAATGTCATACTCTTCCAGGGGTTCTTCACCACCTGCGACTGCATGGCCATTCTCCTTTGTTTCCCCACTGAACGTGAGCGGAGAGGGGGGAAAAATAGACTTACCTGGTGCATATCAGACGAAGCAGTTGCCTCCCACGTATAAAGGTGGTTTGCATTTCTGGTCCAGCGTTCCAGACGTGAAATAATCCCGTCGTATATGCATCCAAGGTCCTTTGCTTCATCTCTAGAAAAGACTGCAATTGTTGGTATTCCGAACGAGGTGGGAGTGCGGGTGGCCACGTAGGTGGGGCGAGGGGCTTCGCAGAAGTACACCGGGAGAATTAGTGGGTCGTCTTCACAAGCCTTATAGGTCTTGCTTTGCTGTGCATGGCATGCTAACTCATAGCAAAGGATAACATCGTTATCTGTCATTTCTCCCACTGTCACGTTGTCGTCCAAGTTTTTATAAAAGCGATGGTTGAACATCTCCAGGGTCAGGAGCTGAGAGAGAGAGAGAGAGAGAGAGAGAGAGAGAGGTGTCAGGTTACATATTCAAACATGGTAATTGACGTACGTTATCAGGGGGAACGCTCATCCAGCGGCCAAGAAGAAGACGAACATCTCTGAATGTTGCATCACTCGATACCTCGACAGGAATCTGTACGCAGGCTTCAATGATTGTCAGTTTGGAAAGAAATAAAAGGTATACCTTGAGATAAGGCTTCTCATTATCCCAGGGAATATACATAATCGGGTGTCTCCATTTTTTCTTGATTGGCAATGGCAAGGTTAGGTACATGAATGGGTCAAACGTAATCGAGACCTAGGGTCCAACGACGTTAGCAAACAATATAACAGACGGACAAAATGAGAGTCAGATACCTTGGAGCATTCTGGGCAGACGAGGGTGCTCTGATACTGGCCTTGGAAGAGATCTACAATGACGCTATCGTTACGTTGCATGTATCCTTCCCAAGATTTGTTTGCAAGCTGTTTAAGTTCGAGATCACCTCCACCCTCCCAATCGGGCTTTTCTACATACGGCTTCTTGAGCACTCGATTCAGGTCTTCGTGTAGCCCATCAAGTAGGAAGGCCACAAGCTCCTGAGAATCGTGCTGTTGATAACCACTGAATTGAGGGGCAAATCGTTGAAGCTGCTGTTTAAATTCGCGGGGCGCGTAGGACGAAGAAGTCCCTATTGGTACCCAAATCCTTTGCAATAAAGCCCCGAACGCCTCAGCGATAGCACCATGCATGCCAAGTGGATTACCAGGGTTCAGCTCCGCTTCGTAAACACCGCCTGGGAAGGGTTGATTTAAGGTTTAAATATTCATTGAAATTTGTTCAACGCATACTCAAGAAATAGTCTGTCAATTCCTTGCTATGAGCAAGACATTGTAATGCGGAATTCATGAAGCAAGTATTTCCCCTGTTATTCGCAATGTTATAAGTAAGAACGCCGTTAGGGTTTTATCAACGCACATGTTCCCAAGTCCAAGTGTCCCTGGTTCAGTCTTCCGGAAAGAACTTGAATGCGGTGCTATGCTAGATCGAGTCGCGACGGTCCCCAAGGATTTCATCAAGTTTTGCGACGGCGTACTCCTAGGGGAAAATGACGATGAAGAGGACATCCGATTAAAAAATCCATCCGATGAATTGAAGATGGGAGCGGGTTCCTCCTTTGGCTTCGCAGGGACAGTGGTCTCCATAATCCAACGCCCAGCCTCATCCACGAGTTCAACGACGAAAGCATCACCAGTCTGAATACCTGCCTCCTCGAGGGTTATATTCTTCGGCTCAAATATTCGTGATTTTTCGTCCAGAGACTTGGGGGTGACCTCAGCAGATTCAAAAGTATTGTCTTGAGCTTGTTCCAGAGCCCAGACGCGGAAAATGGGTCGATTTTGAGAATTTGGAAGGATGGCATCTGCAAGTTTTGAATGAAGAGTTGCAACGGTCTCCCCGGAAGAAAGAACCAAAGGAGGATATGATGATCTAGTTATCTGCGTCATTTTATAACCCTCGCGAACTAGTTGGGCGACGCGGAAACGAGGAGGAAAAAGCTCCAGTGAAGCTTGCTTTACATCCCCTCTTCCTACGACTTGACGGGGCAATGGATGAGCGGAAGGCCCGTACCTGGGATCAGGCGATGAGATGGCTATAAATAAGCGGCACATATGCGACCCACCAGGAAACAAATAATTCCCAAGTCTCCTCTGGAACGTATTCCACATCGATACTTTCGACGAGGCCAGCGCGCAAGTTCCCATATTGGTCAACAAGACTTGCGTTATTAACGGGGCCCAAATCTTGCTCGCTCACCAATCCTTCTTTGTCCACTTGCCCTGTACAAGCCCTGTCCCAGCGTCTCCACCAATCCCGCGAGATCAGATACCAAGTTTCACCAATTTCCATCTCACGTTTCTTTCCTTTCAACACGATGGATAACTTCTCGGCCAGTGGCACCGACTGATAGCTGGTGGCATTAGGGGATACGATCATAGTGGAAGGGACATCTGCTTCGCCTTGCTCAGCCATGTAGGCATCGATATCTTGACTTGGATCGATGATTGATTCAACACGCTGAGCGCGGACGTCGGAAGACGTATCCTCGGACACTGCACGTTTGAAGGATGAGGTCGAGGATTCAGACAGCAGAGATTGGCTTCGTTGGCGCTTACGGCTGGGTTGTGCAGACACTTCCGGAGCAGTGGATGGAGAAGGAGAGCTGGCTGGCGAAGGAAGGAGGTGAAGATCCCCCATTTGAGATGACCTGCGTAGCGTTTTAGAAAGAATATGATTAAAGCAGTGCTTTCATTCGACGCGTACTCAATGTATTTGTCACATCGGTCACGTCACTTCCCCGCGATGTCAGCCAAACACTTCTTGAATTCTCCGTCCCAGCTTGTACTCGATTCTCTCAGAGGACTCTGTGCACTGAATCCTCAGCTTACTCTAGACTCTCAAAACAAGAGTGAGCTTTCTTCATCGATCAACGTCTGAGCCAATCAACGTCTGATTAGTCGTGTACGTCTCTGCCCACGATAAGAAAAAAGTTGCCCTCATTTGTGGTGGAGGATCAGGGCATGAACCTGCACATGCGGGTTTCGTCGGTAAGTTGTACAACCAACCCTGGTGCCTTTACCCATGACTACTCCGCTCGCAAGGTGCTGGGATGTTGACTGGTGAGTTGCTAGACAGTTCTTCTGTGCTAAAAGATAGACTAGCAAGTAGGCGCCGTTTGCGGTAATGTCTTCGCCTCCCCTAGTGCCAGCCAGGTGAAGCGGGCAATTGATCTCGTGGAAAATGATAAAGGGTATACATATGACGTCATCAAGGGTTATCTTATATGTTCACCATGACGGTATAGAACCCTCATTATCGTCAAGTACGTGCCTTAGGCTTCTAGAAGCGATCATATTGACTCAGCCAAAGAAATTATACCGGCGATGTCCTCAACTTTGGCCTTGCCAAAGAAAAGTGTTCTGCTTTGAGCCCGGAAAAGTCTGATCGCGTCAAGTTTCTTATTGTTGGTGATGATGTCGCGGTAGGCAAGACGCAAGGCAAAATAGTTGGTCGAAGGTCATTTACATTGTTATTTGATAGTTTATACCTGCTTATCGTTTTTCAGAGGGCTCGCCGGAACCGTGCTCGTTTACAAAACTGCAGGCGCCCTTGCTGACCGCGGAGCCACTCTTGATCAGATATACTCCTTGGCGAGTTGGGTCGCAGAAAACATTGCAACTGTCGGTGTTGGACTTGAGCACACCCATGTAAACTCACATCATCTTTTACTTTTTTAAGAGCTCATGGTAGGCACCAGGTTCCAGGCACAGTTTCAACTCCTGGTTCTCACCTCTCGCCTTCCGAGATTGAGATTGGCATGGGTATTCACAATGAAAGTGGTTATCAGCGATTGGCACCTATCCCTCCTCTTTCCGAACTCATGCCTCAGCTACTCGAGCTGCTCACATCGACTACGGACCCCGAGCGTTCTTTCGTCCCTTTCAAGGGCGGTGATGATATTGTACTACTTGTCAATAACCTTGGCGGGGTGAGTGAGCTGGAATTGACAGCGATTGCTGGCGAAGCTCGAAAAGTCGTAGAGGTTCGAGGTTTCAGAATTTTGCGTTTGCTTTCCGGCACCTTTATGGTGGGTTACAACAATCCACCAGTTATGGATGCAAGCTTCAACTGCTAATAGACGAGCCTAAACATGCCTGGATTCTCTCTTACGATTCTTCGCCTACCTTCGGACCAAGAACCGAACGCACCAAACAAACTACAACTCCTATCCCTCCTGGATGACAAACCCAACGTCCCTGGCTGGAAGTGGTCTTCCGGATGCGTATTACCCGGCTCCTCGGGTGCTCCGTTGACATCAAGCACTGATCAAAACCCTTTTCTCACACGCGCTGTACCACTGGAAGCGCCTGACCCCGTAGCATTCGCCGGTAAAATACAGAAATCTTGCAATGCCTTGATCTTGGCAGAACCAGAAATCACGAGAATGGATACCATAGCTGGGGATGGCGACTGTGGGTTAACTCTCAAGGTCAGCCGATGTAGTCATATCAATCCCCGCCATGTATAAGCACTCACTTACCCACCAAGGCGGGGGCCGAAGGTGAGAAGATCACACTATTACTACACAATGGGCCTCGTTCTAGCTTCAACTTTCAGCTGTCCTTGTCAAGGTGGAGAACGGGTTGATCGATGGTCGGGACATCATCCGCTCTATCATTGCCATCGCCTCAGCCGCTGAGGAAGCCATGGGCGGAACGAGCGGTGCATTGTACTCGTACGTTGAACTCTGAACACTGAGAGATTGTATCGTGCCTCATGATCTCCTCAGTATATTCTTTTCAGGTCTTGCACAAGGTCTGCAGACTCCACCAATCCAAGGTGGTTCTATGGTCACCCCATCTGCCTGGGTACATGCAATGCAATTCGCATTAAACAAGCTTTACACCTATACACATGCACGTCCTCCTTCCCGCACGTTGGTGGATCCTCTGGCGGCGTTCGTTACTAGCTTGGCTTCGGGTACCGACTTCCATGCGGCCGTGAAAGCTGCTGAGGGAGCCGCTGGGGAGACGAAAGATATCGAGGCCAAAGCAGGTCGCAGCGCTTATGTAGAGGGTGCGCGTTTGAGGGAGCTAAAAGTGCCAGACCCAGGTGCATGGGGCGTGAAAATCATTCTCAGGGGCTTGCTGGACTAGGGAAAGTGGTTGTCTAGCTTCTGAGGATGAGCCTGCTGGGAAGCATAATGTCACTTGTAATTGGGGTTGATTGATAAACAATATCTCTAGCAAAGGGGGGACGGAGGCCAACGTGCTTATATAGATCAGGGGATTTACACTTTTTCAGTCGACCCATCTCGTTCCGTCTTATCAATTCCAAACCCGCCCTGCTCCTTCAGACGGCGCCGGTAATCGTAAGATTTCAGTGGTATTACTTGCTGATACATCTCATCAATCTGCTCGAGTGACAGGCCCTTTGTCTGGAAAGAATCATGTTAAATACATCCTCTTTGTTGGAATGGGGTAGTGATACGTACTTCGGGCACGCAGAAGTAAGTGAAGACGAGACAGCAAGCGCACGTCGTGCCCCAGATGAAGAACACCTTCGAACCAAGGCCCGCTGACCCTTTCTCAGTGTTCACAAGGTAAGGTGCTACAATCCACCAAGTTATCGAAAGCAGGTAAAATTTCAGAGAGATGACTCACTTGCATAACCAATACCAAAGTTCCATAGCCAGTTGCTGGCCGCCGAAAGTGAAATACCCTTGGCACGGACTTGCAGAGGGAAAATTTCACCAACGATGACCCAGGCAATAGGACCCCAAGTTGAAGCGAAGAAGGCCTGATTTGGAAGGCCATTTAGCTACGTTGGAGTTTGTTTAATTGGGACCGAACTTACAATGTAAATGCACACAAATGCAATCAATACCTTCTGACCGGCAATATTGGATGTCGAGACAGTGACACCAACGATAGCAACGATAAACTCGCAAACGGTCATACCAATAGCACCAACGAGGAGGAGAGAACGACGACCGAAACGCTCGACACCATACAAACCGGGCAGAGTCATGCCCACGTTGACAACACTGGTGGCAATGGTAATGAGGAATGGTTTCTGGATCCCGGCCCGCATGAAGTATTGTGTGCCATAGTAGAAGATAAAGTTAACTATGAAGTGGAACTTAGCGAAAACACATGATCAAGGTACGGTCAACTCACTGCCTGTAAGTTGCTGCCATCTGGGAAAAGAATGATGCCATGAGCTGAAAGAGGGGATTTATAACTCAACGAGTACTCACGCTTGAATGAAAATGCCGGTGAGGGTACGCAGCAAAATTCTGTTGTGAGAAGGTCTGAAGCAGTCAAGGTACGAGCTCTCGCCGAGAGCTAACTCTGCTTCGAGGTTCGCGCGGATGTCGGCTAGTTCAGCTTGAATGGTAGGGTCGTTGACTTCCAGCCTTGTCAAACGCGACAAAGACTTGGCAGCTTCGTCATAATGTCCTTGCCTAACAAGCCAACGCGGGGACTGGAAGAAAGATGCTACTCGTAAGAAAACACTGGGAAAAGTTGAAAGTTCACTTGCCTCTGGTAACAAGGCCATACCACCGGCGAGGATGAACGCCCAGACAAATTGGACGGAGATGGGAATTTGATAGGAGGAGTGATTTTCACGGGTTTCCGTAGCATTGTTGAGGACGGCAGCTATTAATATGCCGATGGTGATGGCCCATTGGTATAGTGATACCACAGCACCGCGGATCCACTTTGGCGAACTGGATAGTTTCAGAACCTGCTAGTTAGCAGGCTGTTTCTGTTTGACTTACCACTCAGACTGGTACATGGGAACCAAGCAGGAGACGAGGCCGACGCCGAGGCCTGCAAAAACACGACCAACGACCTGGCCAGGACATTTATGAAGTGGCATGAATCTACCTCAAAAATGCTTACAAACAATGGGGCGTGTACTGAGGCTGTTTGCATGGCGACACCGACCGAGAAAATCAGGCAAGCGACAACAACACCCTTTTAAATATGTTAAGATGATCACTTGGGATATGAGCTCATGGCATACCCATTTCCTGCCAATCCGATCTGACCAAGTGGTCAACTAAAGCCCTGGGTTCTGGAGAAACTTTTACATACCACCTGTTGGAGCGCCAAGCAGAGCGCCGAAGAACGTGCCCGCGGAGAGAATGGAGACGAAAAGGGATTGGGTTGAGGAAGAAAGTTCATACGTGTTATCGGCAGGATTCAGGTGGCCGAAGGTTTTTTTAAAATCGTTCATTGCTAAAATACCACTGATGATGCCAGTGTCATAACCGTAGAGGATGCCGCCAAAGGCGCTGAACGCTGCATAAGGATATAAGAAAGAAGCGCATATACTAGCGTAAACAAGGCAAACCAGTCATTGCGATTCCGGTGAACTTGCTCTGGTAGGAGACAATTATCGTGAATACGACTCATGCAAGCAGGAAAAAGACAGACTTTGGGCGTGTCGGCATTAATGCCACCTCCTGTAGCAGCGGGGGGCATGATTGTCAGTAAAGAAGAGTGCAGAAGAGGGGGAGGGAAGATACACTAAAGGGAAGAAGCAAGGGGTACGGTGGAGTTTTATACTAATGCGGGGAGGCATGACAGGGACCGGACGGTAAGGGAAACCCATGCGCCACCCCTCCGGCTTGACAAACACTCATGGAGAGATCTGTTCGATCATATCACCCATGCTATAATTAGATCCCGCATTAAATTCGCTGTTGTCCTACGATCATCATTTGGCCTCGGCTCCCTGCCTTTCCTACGTCTTGATGCCTTCGTCTTAAGATAGACCTTGCTCCCCACTCATCTGTGAGGGACGTTGCAGGTACTCATACTCACGGCCACAGTCTGGGTCAGTCGTCGTCTGGGGATATAGATGGTGACTTGTGTTTCCACGCCGCGTGAACAGGCACATTCCTGATCAGTTCTTGGGAATACTCTTACGCCTAAAAACCAAGGGGATTATTGATGTTTCATCGCAACCTCATGCTACTTTCTACGGCGACGTACACCGCCAGTCATTAATTAATATTTTCTTGTCGCATGACCCGGGGAAATGTCACTCGCTGTGTGTGGGAAGCCCCCGTGGAGGTAAGGAGGTAGGCAGGAATAGATCGATAGCTATTCTTAATTTTTCTCAAACTTTGACGGGAATTGTTGGCCTGGAATTCCTGCATTCCTGTTGGGCCGAGGCGCTCCGACCCCCTCGCTCGCACCATCATTCTTTTTCCGTTCGTAGTTCCGTGACCATCCATCTGTACGTAAATTTGTTTTACCGGTGCCTGGAGCAGAGCGAATTTTTCTTTTAGGACAACACTAGGTCCGATTGAGGCAATATTCATTGTTACAAACCCCACGCATCCTTCCATGTGACTGATGTGTAGCGTAGGCGATTCACGAAGTTGGGTACTAAGATAATGCTACCGGTTCCCGATCTTCTCACATGGGCGCGTTTGCTCGACCATTGCTTAATTTGACCATCCACTTCAGTTTGTCAGCGCGCAGTAACATTTTGATAAAAGGCTATCTTGATCACCAAGCGAAGTAATACCCCCCGAGTCATCGGATCATGGACCGCATGAGTATGGCTGGCCCGAAATAAGTTGTGAGTGCGTTGTTGCAGGGATTACATGTTACAGGCAATATATATTCACCACCGCAAGTTACTTGAAAAGGCATTCGAGCCTCGGGTCACTACATGACGTCACGAGGTCTGACAGCGTTCGACAAGAGACGGAGATAAGAGTTCACAGACTCCAAAGTACTTAAAACAATAGGAGTCTAAGCACAAAGTGCTAAATGATTGTGTCGTTTCCATCTCCTCGGATCATAATGCACGACGATGCCTGTGGGCATGGCTCCGGCCATCAACGGTGAGCCACGTGATCCCGTCTCTAAGTTGAGTCCGCGGCAACAGCGGGGTGATTCGCATCTTTGGACATCTGAAACTGGTCCAAAAGGGAAGAAACGCGAGAAACAATCTGTTATTTTCGTAACGAGATTGTATCTCGTCTTTTCGTCGTTTCCTGTATCATAAAAAGAGAATTTACCAGAACATTATTGGGACTGGAAACTCGGTGGTTTATGAGTTGACGCACAACAGCGTTACTTTTATTTGTACATATTGATCGGCAACGGTTTCGGCATACCCGGCTTGAACTTGGATGGTGAAAAACTGCAATGGGTCAATCGTCATCCCAGCCCACTCCTAGTTCCCTGACGAGCGCTCCTACTTGTCCCATCAAGCACGACGCTTCGGCCTTGCCTGCACCGGAAAAGGGTCCTGTTGCTCATGATACATCTGCGAAATCGGCACAGTGCCCCATTAACCATGAATCCGTTGACCCCCGAAATCAAATGCCTTCTCTCTCGCAGGCGCCAGCGCCACACCAGTCTATGAATTTACCTACGGAACGGGAATCTTCGTCCATTCCTAGAGATATTAGCTCAAAGTGGGAATATCCATCGCCGCAACAATTTTATAACGCATTGGCAAGGAAAGGTTGGGAAACACCCGAAGAGCATGTTGAAACCATGGTACAAATCCACAACTTCTTGAATGAACAAGCTTGGTTAGAAGTTTTGAAATGGGAGAAAAGGCAGTACATGTGTGTGTTTCTTTTTTCGTCCTCCATTCCCGGCTACCACTGACAGGTAAATTCAAGGCATGACGATGTACAACTTGCCCGGCTACAAGGGCGGCCCGGAGAGCTATCGCCGAAAGCCCGATTTTGGTTGTTGGCGGGGTGGTTCCTCCCCTCTCACTTCAAGTAAGTGCATGATGCGAACAGGTCGATATTAAGGAACTAATTTGTTGATAGTACCGAGCCTCCGTTTGACCGGCACGACTGGGTCATTCGTCGACCTCAAACTGGCGAAGAAGTACGATATGTAATAGATTATTACTCTGCACCACCAGAGCCTGATGGGTCACCCGTATTTTCCTTGGACGTAAGGCCAGCACTCGACTCGGTTGGGAGTATCAAGGAACGGATAGTCGTTGCCACAGGGGAGGCATGGGCTAGCCTCCGCGAGGGTCGGAAGGACATCGATGCAAGATCCGAGCCTTCGAGGCGCAGCGCCTGATGCGCTTTTACTACTTAGGATATGTAGACAGTGTTGTTATTTATGCTACGGCGGAGTAATGGAATTCATGTTATTGAACACGTGACTATGTGGTAAACCGGGGATGAACCTGGGCGACTTTTTGCAGAGCGACGGAAGGAATGGTGCCCCGGAACCTACAAAGCTTCGCTCTGCGTTGTGCTGTGCGTCATCCAGCTAGACTGAATCGCCAGCTTGCTCCTTTTCCTCCCCCCTTTCGGATACCCAATGTCTCCAGACCCACAGCTGGTTTTCATTCTTCATCTCGGCGGCAAGACGAACTGCCCAAGTCACCCTTTCAGACCTTTGTTGACGTCTTGAAGGATGAACTAAGGAAAAACAGGGAGTTGCAAGATAATGTTAAACAGCTTCAAGGGGATGTAGAGAAGTTCCAGGATATGGAAGCAATGAAAAAAGCTCGTGCGGCGTACGAAAGAGCAAGGGTAAGGTTCATGCCATTGCCTCGTTAAGCAGTGCATGAACAACTCTCTTTTTAGCTGACCTCAAGCATCAAAGAAAATCCTCAATTACGCGCAGCTGCAGAGGAGCTGAAAAAGGCTGGTATAAAGGTCGGTGATGCTGTTTCGGAGGCCCTTAAAACGATGGAAGAAAGTGAAGTTATGCGTGCAGTATGTATCCTATTCTTACACGAATCTTTACTTATATCACTCGGATAGATCTCACGGGCCTCTGCTGCTGTTTCCTCAACCATTGAAAAATCAACGGAGCCAATACGGAACACCGCAGCGTACAAGGCGCTCGCGGATACGCTAGTAGATGCTCTTGACGACAGTGGGAGTGCAAAGCATGCTGGATATGAGGAGAAAGAAGCTCGTAGGCACCGAAGACAACGGCGTTTAGAAAAGGCTGGCAAGAACAACGGATTTGGTCATGCTGCTCTGCGCACTCAGGTTAATCCTGAGTAGGTCATTTTCATCCTGGTGTTGCACGCGTGTTAACATTCGTTCAGAGCGGGATCATCCCTTGTCCTCCATAAGGATTCACCACGCCAAGAGGCTTGGAATCGGCTTAGGGAGACCAACCCTGTACTAAAACGACTTATAGAACTCCGTCAGGTCTATGACGAATCTGAGAATCCCGTGGTCATGTCTGTTCGGTCGGTGACTGAGACTGTTGGGTCATGGTTCGATGAAAACGAGAACGCTCAGGTGACACGGCTAATGAAAGCAATGGATCCTGCATTCAATCGTGAATCGTTTGAGAGGGAACTGCGAGAATACATAGTGCCCGAGGTTGTGGATGCTTACTTGTCTGCCGATCAAGAAGCCCTTAAATCTTGGTGTGGTGAAGCAGTGAGTTGCACGATTATTATCTTAAACCTCCTCCAGTGACCTCGTTTCAGACGTACAATGTCCTATGGGCCACGATGGAACCTTACCTGCGACAAGGCTTGATAAGTGATAGCAAGGTGCTGGATATTCGTCAGGTCGATGTGCGTTCTCGTTTTCGCCAAGCCCAGTTTAGGACTCATGATCAATCAGATTCACGACGCAAAACTCCTTGAGAACAACATCCCGGTTTTCATTTTGCAATTTGCTACGCAAGAGATGTTGCTATTCCGGAACGTAAAGACAGGGGAGGTTGTTGTAGGATCTGAAACGAAAGTTGAGCAGTGTACATACGTCGCGGTGATTACGAGGGTGGAGGAAGAACTTGGTAATGAATTGACGGGTGGGTGGAAGATAATAGAGGTGGGAACAAGGTTCACTGTCCCTGAAGCGAAAACTGATCAATATTTTTGCAGATGGGTCGGAGGAGCGCTAGAGCATATCTATAATTTATATCGGGATGCTATTCCATACATTTATCTACTCGCTCCAGTGGCGCGAGTCCAATCACCACTCATTAACAATAGAGATACAAGGCATATAACCGTCTGTCAAGGTTAATTACCTGGAATTGTGAAGAGCGATGGCCTCGTACTTAATACACTTTGTGTCAGAACAACCACTTTACAAACATGATATATGAAAAAATGCAGGCAAGCAGAGTGCAGAAGAGGGGACTATGCCGGAAGCGTGGTGCCCTGGATGCCATCAATAGCATCTTCGCAACCAAGCCATTCGAGCCACTCCATGGCATTGTACGCTGCCCTGCTCCGTGGCCACTGCTCCATTTCGAGTAAGACAGTATCATGGTGACCGCCCGCGAAGTCCTTCGTCTTGTGTCTCTGCACCGTCCAATAGTTGCTTTCAATATGCACAATACGAACTGTCGGGAACCCATGCTCGACAACCAATGCAGCATTGCGTGTAAGCATCTCGGGCAACTTGATATATCGTAGGTCAGGAGGAATGCCAGGACGAAGTTGCTGAACTCAAGGTTATCAATATGAAACAGTCAGCCGGACAATTCGGGGTGCACTCACGTCAAGGAACAAGACGGGGTCCCTCGTGTTATTTCCCAGAGAAGCGCCAGGAAAGTCCAGCATCAGACTTAGCGCTCTGACACTCCGCGGTATTAACCAGGAGGCCAAGCCTGGAGCCAAGTCAGCAGGGTAGGTTATTTCCAACGATCTCAAATTGACGAGTGACGGCAAAACGCCCCATACCGCAGCATCGAAGCCAACGATAGGTTGCACGCCTCTATCGTAAACAACAAGGCCTAGCTTTTGTAGTTGTTGCCGTCCACGCAAGAACTCTGCTATCGAGGGAAACAGGTCTGCGTCTTCCATGCGGCTGCTGACACCACGCACAGTGAATGTAAAATGCCGCAAAAAAGGCAGAGCCTTTGACATGCCGCGGAACATCTGTGAACATGATGCGCAATCAATGCTCAGACTTAGCATCAAGCATTCGAGTTGGCGTCCGTGGGAGAGAATGTCTACGAGCGCTTGACTGCTTGCTGGAAGGAGACCACAAAATTCGATACGCGTGAGGTTTCGGATTGCAATGGCACCAGAAGGGAATGTCCAGTTTTTGTTTTGTATTGAGAGTGTCTGAAGGGACGTCAGGTTTTGTGCCATAACCTTGCAAACTGCGGCTTGGCTACCGCCGTCGGCATGGTACGAAAAGTGAGCAAGGCGTCTGAATGATAGAAGCGGGAGATCAATGGGGCCATCTAGGGAGCTGAGAATGCGGTTGAGTTTCTGTCTACATTGCTACGTGAATGACCTACCGGAGCGAGAGACCTCGCAGATCAGGGCTTGTCGCCTGGAGAACCTGCAAAATAGAAATGATAGATGCACTCCCCGCGTAGATGCAAACATCGCGCAAGTTGGCAAGGTTCGCAAGAGCATTTGTGAGTATTCCTAACCGATGTTCTCACCCAACATGGATATTTAAAAACTAACATTTACTTACCTGTTTGGAATGCAATTGTGCCTTTTTTGTCATTTGCAGGTGCAAAAATCTTCAGCGTTCGTACTCCTGAAGCGAACCTATTGTCCGTGATGATACGTATCAAGATATCTGCAGTACGGCGCGCATGGCGGACATCATCCCCAATTGGAGTGAGTGAATAGCTCCAGGGGTCGGCATCGTTATCAGTGGAGCCGAAATGAAGGTCTAACTCTTTGAAAAGAAGCTGGCTTGCCAACCGTGAAATGATGTGGGGCACGAACAAAAGAGATTTGAGATCTTTTCGGGGTAAATATGAGACCACCTCGGCCCAAATTTCGTTTGATAGACGGTCTCTACTCCGAGGCAAAGGAGACAAGAGCTATTGAGATATGGTTCAGAGGGCGAATCTCCGATTAGTCAACATAGCAACACATGCCTTCTCAACGGTGACAGATCGTTGATGCAAAAGTGCGGCTGCTTCAGGGTTGTCCGGCTCTGCTATGAGTGCCGCCTGTAAGTCTGCGTAGAGGAGTGGATTAGTGGATTGCCATGATAATGGTAATCCAGCATCCTATACCTTCATTTGCACTGAATTGTAAACCAGCGCATAGCCTGGCCTTTGCACGGATTATGCGTGCCTTTGCAACCTTCTCTGGACATAGCGTCGACACTTGGAGGCTGGACTGCATAGCATTCTCAACAATAACCCGAGTATAGCTAAGAAATAATTTAATGTGCAGTCGCTCTAAAAAGCACAAAACGTTACCTGTCGATGCGTATACCAGGAGCAGAATAAAGTAGTAGGTCCACTTTCTGATTGTGAGTAAGGCACGAGGCGATGTCTCGAATACATGCGTCCAGAATATTAGGGTTGAAGGTGCTCATATTGGTCAGTCTTGAAATTCTGGAGATGACGTGGTTTAAATGTAGATTGGGGTTGTCCAGCAACCACTCAGAGACACCAACTACAAGAATAGAAACCCATCCGGGCTTTTGGAAGAAGATCCTAAGGCCTGGGTCTGCGCCGAGATCGGCCTCCTAAAGGCCGCCCAGATGGGCCTGGCCGGTGCTTCCCACTGCATAGTCGCAAAGCGAACCGTGTCCATCTGCGCTTAGGACGTGTATCGTGGCTCTGGTGTCCAAGTGCCTGAGAGCTTGGTATACATTTGCCGTGAGAAAAGAAATGGCACCCGGCCATACAACTTTATGTGTTGTAATGCGGTGGTTGCGGGCCCTGACACTGCTGTCCTTATTGCGAAATGAAGGTGGCGGCGCCAACTGTCACCGCACAACACGCCATTTGGTTTCATGTTCACGCGAAATGATGATCATCCCGAAAGAGGTAAAGTCCGAGACGCGCCCACGTGATCTCGTGCTGAGAACCGTGTCCTGCTCCAAACGCGACCCAGCGTTTATCTAGAATGTCGTCACATCCCGCGAAAGCAGCCCGGTCTGGACTGAAAGACGTTCAACGCGACTTCTCGCTTATTTCCGGTGCTTCTGAACCCAAGTCATCCCAGGAAGCATACATCGACTGGCCACCGACACCCCCAATGTCTGACAACAGGCAAAAATCCAGAGACGTCGAGAAGGCTTTGCAGGATCTACAGCACATCGTAACATCGAAACCGCTTTCGGACTCAAGATTGGCAAATAAACGTCCGAGTGATTCCTGTATGCCTGTGGCAAAGAAGCCGAGGCAACTTCCGCACGGGTTCACAGACGATGAAATAAGCAAGGTGAAATCGGCAGCACAGACAACATCTCGGTTTTTCTCTTCCAGTAAGAATATTCGCAAAATAAATCCGCCACCATCGGCAGCGGCTACCCAAGAGCCCGCCGCGGAGGGCAAGGTCGCCTCCGTATTCTTGAGCCAGGAACAACAACGGATATTATCCCTTGCAAAGGACGGGAAGAGCGTCTTTTATACAGGCAGTGCAGGTCAGCTAATTGACTTTGGAGCCGTTATTAGGGTCTGACAATATGCACGGAAGGCACTGGCAAATCCGTTCTTTTACGCGAAATAATCAAAGCGATACGAGCAAAAAATGTTAAATCGCCGGATGCAGTTGCCATAACGGCGTCTACCGGTACGCATTCTATCTGATCACGTACTGGCTTGTATGCTACTTTGCATAGGTATCGCTGCTTGCAACGTTGGTGGAGTAACCATCCACTCCTTTTCTGGAATTGGCTTGGGTGTGGAAAAAGCAGAAGAATTGGCAAAAAAAGTACGGCTGAATAAGAAAGCGTCCTCGAGGTGGTTGAGGACTAAAGTCCTCATCATTGATGAAAGTGAGTTCACCACCCAGTGATAATTATTAATGACATATTTCGTTGAGCGTAGTTTCCATGGTGGATGCGGACTTGTTTGACAAGCTAGCACAGGTTGGAAGTATAATAAGGAAGAAATCTGAACCTTTCGGCGGGATTCAGGCGAGTTATTTTTGCCGAAACCAAAGATTGGCCTAAATTATATGCGCAGGTCATCGTTACAGGAGATTTCTTTCAACTCCCTCCAGTGACCAAGGGGGGCAATGTTAAATTTGCATTTGAGGCTGCATGCTGGAACAAGGCCATACAACATACATTCAATTTGACCAAGGTATTCAGGCAACGTGATCAAGGTATTGTGTTCCGCGTAATTGTCCGACAGAAGATGTGATGATCGCAGACTTCGTCAACATGTTGAACGAAATGAGATTTGGACGACTGTCCATCAAATCCATAGAGAGATTCAAGCAACTAGCACGTCCAATCCATTGTGAAGATGGTTTACAGGCGACAGAATTGTTGGTATATTGTCGAAGTGATCACTACGTATATTGAATAATTCTTCTAGGTTCCCTCGAAGGGAGGACGTAGACCGCTCCAATTTTGAACGCCTATCTCGGTTGCAGACCCAAAGTCAGGAGTATACGGCCAAGGACGGTGGTAGTCTCAAAGACCCAAACCAAAAGCAAAAAATGTTATCGAATTTCATGGCGCCTGAGAAACTGACTTTGCGCATTGATAGCCAAGTAATGCTTATAAAAAATGTTGACGAAACATTGGTGAACGGCAGCATGGGACGTGTCGTCAAGTTCGTTGATCCATCAACCTTTGGCCAAGAGCAAGCACCGGATGTTACCGTGCTGGGAGGAACCAATGGGTCGAAGAAGCCAACGTCATCTGCCGGTGGAAAATCGTATCCTCTTGTGGAGTTTTTGTTGCCAAGCGGAGCGAGGAGGCCTTGTTTGGTAGTTCCCGAAGCATTTAAGGTTGAGCTACCGGATGGGGATGTTCAAGTTAGCAGAGTTCAGGTAAACCCATCTTCAAGTCAACGTCCCTTGTACTTATTCTCTACAGCTTCCGTTAGTGCTTGCATGGGCTATGAGCATACACAAATCCCAAGGGCAGACACTAGAACGTGTCAAGGTTGATTTAGGTAGAGTCTTCGAGAAAGGTAATTGACTGCTTTCTTTAGCAAGGTAATAGGAAAATAACCAATATTGTGACAATAGGACAAGCCTATGTGGCTCTTTCGCGTGCAACATCGTTGAATGGGCTCCAAGTCCTGAACTTTGATCCCCGCAAGGTGCTTGCTCATCCTAAGGTGATGCAATGGAGCAAGACACTGCAAACGATTTCTATGTAATTGAGTTTTTCATGGTATCAGGTCGCTTCAGAGTGAGTATTACGATTCCCGCCCATGGTTCCTTTTGTACAAAACTGGTTACGTCTGAGTGCACCATTAATAATTATCGTACATCTGGTGCAATACGAGATCAAGCATGATTACATGTAGCTAATGATTACGTTGGAAGACTTCACGTCGGTAGAAGTCAAAATCTGGTCATTCTGTT
Source organism: Amanita jacksonii TRTC168611 (assembly GCA_000497225.1). Lineage (NCBI taxonomy): Eukaryota > Fungi > Basidiomycota > Agaricomycetes > Agaricales > Amanitaceae > Amanita > Amanita jacksonii. The sequence continues at coordinate 334,596 of KI546975.1, forward strand.
GGATATCTATGATGGATGCACCGTCGGGCGTGATGACCGAACTAGAATTGTCTTTGGCGAACGCATGGGTGAAGGATACGGTGGTAAAGTTCGCTAAGGGCAAAAGGGTGCCATCACCCGAGGCAAAGTCCTCAACAATCCACTCTGCGCTCGACCAGCAAAGCGCGTCGGTAGATGTAAGTGACCTCGATGCACTCTTACCAGTTGTCAGATTTTGTACAATGGTCTCGCCAGAGGTTGTGGAGAAGACAATGACTGTAAGCTCAATAACATCACCGGCCGAGATTTCGAGCTCATCAAAGTAGTATGAGTAATCGGGGAACCACTCGTACCAAACTAGAGCTCGTAAATACCTCACTAACCTCAATGCCAATAACTGATGCGTACCTCCATAAGAGACCGACCCGTTGTAGATATTTATGTCGACACCCGTCTGAAGGATGCCACTACCACAACCATTGCCATCAATACCCACCCAGGCGGATGCAGAGCCAGAGCCTTTGGGGGTGGGGACAGTGAAAGTGCCCGTGACATACGTGAAGGTACCCTAAAAACGAAGTTGGTAAGCCGACTCCTCGTCAGGAGTTCGGTCACGAACAGCAGGTTTATTCCACATGGCACCAGCCCAGTTTGTAGTATACTCGACGTGAGGGATGTTGGAGGCGGCGACATTCAACTTTGTGTTGAGATGCTGCAATGGTCTTGTACGGTGAACTCGGGGTCGCTCCGTGGCAGAGCTTGGAGCCGCGTAGGCAGCGATGATCAACGGGAGAAGAGCAAGGAGCGGGATGTAGATCATGACGAGGATACCTGCTACGGCTGGGACTCTGAATCTAAGTATGAGAGACAGATCATGGTGTCGCCTTTATAATGCTTCGTGTGCTACTTGGATCATGTCTGCAGGGATTATTCGCCCCGTGTTTTTGTGAAACCACCGCAGCATATGCCTCCACATGGTGTTGAATTGGTTGGAAACTCATCGCATTCTCCGTGGTCACGTCAGACACCGCGTTCCGTGGGTAGTTGAAGACCACAAAGATAGGCATGTTCTACTAGCTACACCAGAAAGTGCCGCGCAAAGATACCGATGGGGAGGAGGTGCGCGAACTTCCCAGATGTCGAGGGCACTGCGTTCGATCCCGAGTATTTTGCTGTGGACTCTTAGGAGAGATGTACAGCCGATTGGTGGCAGCAATGTGTTATAAGTCCAGCCATTAGGACGGAAATTCCTCATTGTGGGTGGCATCAGATCTCAGGGTCTATTGTTTGGGTGCCATGGGCGCATCTGAAACGATAGAGACATTGTTACCGAAAGAGGCAGGTGAACAAGGCTCTTTTGTTCGTCTATCTCCACTACCCGCTTTGTACTGGGCTCTTATTGTTCCTAACATTTGTTCTCGCTTGCCCTGCTAGGTATAAAGGGCATTTGTGGACACCATGTTTCCTCGCAATCTGGATTGCCACCAACACTGGCCCTTGCTCGCTATTGTTTTTAATCCCAATTTCAAACCCATTCACGTCATTCAGTTGAACTGGTCACCTTTTTGAACTCTACATCGCCGAAATGGTCATGGTTACCCGCCCTTCACCTCGTTTCTCTATGACGTTTGTCGAGCCTGCGGAGCCCATCCGGTACGTACCCGGTACACTCGGGAGTACTTGATAACTTAACCATTGAGTTCAGTATGACTCGCTCTCCTATGTCTCGCGCCCGTCGCCTTGAGCGTCGGATCGTTCTTGCGTGGAAGATGCTCACACAAGCAGCATCCCGATCCTCGCGTTCATCTAATGTTCCAAAGGATTTCGTTCTTGTGACTTCTCGTAGGCGCAGTATTCTGCCACCTGCCCATAGTCAGGGGCGGCACCGTCATGCTTTCAGTGCCTGACGACTTCTTGGTGTTTCGAATGATGAGAATACCCTTTATGAACAAAATACCAATGCTATTATGTACGCATTTGAATGTCGATGGACCAGAGTATATTGTTAGTACTATTACTTAATATTAGAGGCGCCTGCGTTTGTATTTTTCAAAGGAACTGTATGTAGTTTAGTTGGCTAGTACGGACTCACTGAGGGTCGGTTGTCATATATCTTGCCATCAAATGCTACATATCCTCTATTAAACATAAGCACACCGATACACCAAATTAGCCAGAATCGAGTAGATATGCTACAGTATGAAAGATGCAGCCCAATGTCTGAGAATCCCCTCCCCCCGCCTGTGAAATTCAAATCGCTTGACATCCCGACACACAATTGTTGCGTGAGAGTTGCGTACTCCGGTGATAAAGGCCGCCTCCTTTTTGATGGGCAACTTGTTCAAAGACTCTGCCATGCGTCTTTGTAAAGGTGTGAGAACCGACCGATGTTCCTCAGTGGCGGAGCGCGTTAGCTCTGCGGTTACGTCTTCTGCTTCCTCCAATTTGCTCTCTATTTCAGTGAGGATATCTACAAGCCTTCCGCCTTGGGTGTCATCTTTTTCTAACGACCTAAGTCTAGCGCGAGAGGAGCGTGAGGCAAGAGACAGATTGATGATTGCTGCTGTTGCAAACAAGGGTATAATTATTGGTATGCAGAGATAGATAAGCTGCGTGCGGGTCAGAAGGTACCTGGGGTAGGGCTACCTGATACATACAATATTCAAAGGAAATTGGCGCTGCAAAAGGGGCGGAAGGGGTGGTGCGCGAGGCCTTATCTGCCAAAGCCACTCCTTCGATAGTATAGATGGCTCATCGGGAGGAGATAGGGGTTGGCTATATTTGTCAATCCTTGGCTCGTACTCTGGATCTAGTTCGCTGTATTGACAGATGTCAGCAACGAATGTAAATAAGCAATTACGCATACATGACTAGTCCATTCTTTTCATAATCTTGAAATGGATCTTCAGTTTCAATCGCTGCCGTTATGTATGGGACTGTTATGTCGCTTATCCTGCGGTGGAGTTTAAATGCTGGAATTGCAAGTAAGCAACAATCACTGACGCATTGGCGTATATCCTAACATGCTTAAATAGTCGAAGACCTTGATAAAATGCTAGATCTGAGCGGAAGGGTCAAATAATTGCAGCTTGATGTGTGTGTGGGGAAGGGCATACCAGGATCTGCCATGACTTCGAGTAATGGTCTGCCTTTGGGAGACCAACGGTCCTCACAGTAAAATTGTTCACCGGTCCTGGATAATAGCTTAGGCCCCAGATGGGCAAAAATGCGGGAAATTAAGCCTGGATAACGAGGGAGTCCGAGATGTGGAGTGGCGACCGTATTGAAATTCACGGGTTCTACGTCATTAAAGAAACCTCGTTGATACAGTATACTGGTTTCGCTGCTTGTTAATGCACAGAAGTCAGAGATAACTATAGCATACCCGACGACATATCGTCCGATTAGCCCCCCGAGACTATATCCAGTAAGCGACAACCGCCTTACTTGCTCTCCCACCTCAGCGAGTTCCTGGATCTTCTCCATGATCTTGCCCACATGTTCAGCAAGTCAGTACACAGAAGCGAGTTACAGTTCTCTTACTTCCTTTGCGACTCGCTCGCCACCCCAGTCAATGCCATCATAGGTTGACTCGTTCCGGTTGGTCTCTGCTAGTAAGACCTCAAGACGCATGCCGTCTACCACAGCGGAATATTTCTCGCATATAACTCGGCGCATTTCCGCTAAGTGTGAGGGGTTCCCCCACATTCCATGGACAAGAACGAGCAGATGGACGGAGGCCATGAGTATTGTGAATAAGAAACAATGCACAGTTACGTGCCATAGCTGACGTCTGCC
>KI546975.1:339047-355686 GCA_000497225.1 Amanita jacksonii TRTC168611
GATCGCGCATGTGTCACCCGTTTTTCGCTTAAACGACGCGTCATGGTCAAGGGGTCAAAATCAAAGGCCCAACCTTCTCTCCATTCTTACTTTGACAAAAAGAAGAAGAAACGCGAAACTGACCAGGAGGAGTCAGAAAGTGAAGAAAAGCAGGTCTCTGAAGCCAACTCCGAACTTGAAGATGATGAGTCAGACGCGCCTGTCGTTCAGAAGAGGGATAAACGCGCCAAGCCCTCTGCTCCAGATGCCTCTGGACTACCCCCGATATACGACATAACTGCTATCTTTGATGATCTAGTGGATCGTACTCCCGAGATACATGGGGTTGCCCAGCATGTTGCCGGCCGCAAGTTGCGTATCGCAACGATGTGTTCTGGGACGGAATCTCCTCTTCTTGCTTTGGATCTGATACGGAACGCCATTTACAAACAATATAATATCAACCTAGATGTACAACATGTCTTCTCTTGTGAAATCGAACCGTTCAAGCAAGCCTACATTGAGCGAAATTTCCATCCCCCAATTCTATTCCGTGATGTTTGCGAGCTCGGGGATTCGGAAGCGTGAGTCATGGGATCCTACATCCTGTTCGGTTACTGATCGTGCTATAGCCACACCGCATATGGAGCTCTGGTGCCCGTTCCAGGCGACGTTGATATGCTGATCGCAGGAACTTCTTGCGTGGACTATTCCAATCTGAACACGCAGAAGCAGGATATCGATGCCAATGGTGAATCCGGAAGAACATTCCGAGGAATGATGTCGTGGGTCAAGCGGCATCAACCTCCGATTGTTATCTTGGAAAACGTCAACAGCGCGCCTTGGCCACGGGTTCAAGGGTACTTTGAGACGTGTGGTTATAGTGCGACGTTCACACGCGTTGATACCAAGAATTATTATATCCCGCACACTAGAATGCGAGTGTATCTTATTGCAGTAAACAAGAAACACTCAAGTATTCCTGATCGCTGGAAGAAGCTTATGACGACGGATCTCAAGCGACCAGCATCCTCCACCCTAGACGCTTTCTTACTTCCCTCGGATGATCCTCGAATTCATCAAGCTCGCCAGAAACTTGTTCGGGAAAGTTATAACGCACTAGATAGGCGCACTGGGCGGACAGATTGGGGTCGGTGTGAGTCCCGACATCAGCGAGCACGACTGGAAGAGGCTCTGGGATCCAAACGTCCACTAACTAGTTGGGAAGAAGGTAAGTCTTTCGACTTGTGTTGCGGTTCGCTCTGACAATCATGTCCAGGAGGTTCATGCAAGCTTCCTGACTTCGCCTGGGGCGATTGGGGTGTCGGCCAAGTGGAACGAGTCTGGGATCTGATGGATATCAGTCTTCTCCGCTCCGCAACAAAAGGGATCGACCCGTCTTATAAGACGTAAGCTTCATCCGAAAATCTTGTTGAAAAATTTTTTAATCCCATTCACTTCAGTACCGTATGGAATCTTTCACAAAATGTCGACCGCACAATCGGTTCGAACAAAGTCGGAATATGCCCATGCCTCACTCCCTCAATGATACCCTATATAACCAATCGCGGTGGCCCAATGGTGGGCCTTGAGGCGTTATCCATGCAAGGCCTTCCTGTTGACGAACTCCTTTTGACGCGTGAGACGGAGGACCAGTTGGCTGATCTTGCGGGTAACGCTATGTCATCCACCGTCGTCGGCGCTTGCATTCTTGCAGCGCTGATAGTGGGTAAAGGTTTGCTCAAGAAAGGGGACGATACCCAAAGTTACGCAAGTAAACAAGTAGACGAAGAGCAAAGTATAGAAGGTGCTATGGATGTCGATACGCTCGTCAAAAATTCCGAGGGGCCCAGCGACATTGTTGGAGAGGAGCAATTGATCTCGGCACCTCTTAATTTGGCAGCTACATCAACTTGCTCTCTCGGGGATGTTCTCGCCAGTGCAGAACATAGCGCGCGACTCTGTAGTTGCGAAGGCCGAGTCGATATGACGACCAGGGAGCTATATAGATGTCGGGACTGTGGTTCAACGTTTTGCAAGAAGTGTGGTGGCCGCCCCGAACACGATCCCCAGCCTATTGATACCAGCGCAAACCCTCGCCTTCTGCCATCGCAATTCGCGAAGAGCCTAAAGTCCGTCCTCCCAATGTCCATTCTCATCGAAGGTGTGGATGAAGCTGTACTCGATTCTCTGAAGGAGCAGCATAGATCGTCAATACCCGAGAATCGATGGTCAAAGTGGCGAGATGCTGTTCTGCGTGTTGCAAGCTCAGAGTTTCACTTTGTTGAACTCAAACGGCAAGAGATCTGGAGCGTGATCTATCACTCAAGTTTCGGTTTTTTAGAGTTATCTTTACATCCTAAACAGCCAGAGTGGCGCTTGTTCGCCTCTCCTGCTCCAGATGAAGCAGCGAATGCCGAAATTCGACGCACTTTAGAGACACCTGTTGCCCGCCTCACTTGCAACGGGGGTCTGCTCGCTGGCCGTTGGGAATTAGCTTTACCCCAGCAGATCTCATTCAAGCTCAAGATTCAAGGCACTGGCCCTTTGGTTCCCTCGTGGGAAGCTCGCCTCGGTCTGGTGGGCGAAAAATTCAGGAACCGAATGGTCCACTCCCAACTGCGCGTCTCAGTGCCAGCAGAAGATGTCAAGATGTTAGATCGCGATGTTTCTGGACTTTACACACTCCTCGACAAATGCGGAACAGCGAACGGCGCTCTCCACAAAAAGGCACCTTCAGGGGATGATGACAGTCTGCCACCATTGTTCCTTCTATTCGATCCTCACCGAACCGACGAATCTCAAGACTCCTTCGTCTTCTCGATCAGTATAGCACGAGTGGAGTACCTCGAATCTCGTCCTATCATATGCAAACTCAACACTAGCTGGAGGCAGTCAGATAAGACTGAAGAACAGATTGTCACGGCTCATATTCCATCGAAGTGGGTCCCAGCGAAGGAGCTCAAGCTACGGGTAGGTTCTGAAGATGCCTGATACATATTGTTAACATCCCTGCTAGGCGTCGAGGATTAAGGATGCCTTCTTTGGTGTTCCTAAAAAAGATCTCAGTATTCCAATATCCCAAGAGGCTTGTCGTAATGCCACTGCGTTACTCGTTTGCAAGGTGCCTCTACCTGGGCAGGCGGGACCGGAGTGGCCGCGCAATGAATGGAGGGAGGTTGACAAGGTCCACGAACGTAATACCTTCAAAGCTTTGGCATGGCTCCTGGAGCGAATTCGTCATGTTGACGATCGCTTGACGTCCTGGCAAACGGTCAACACGCCCGAAAACCACACTAATTGCGAGCGTTGCGCCCCCGCGGCGCCGGAACTTCGCTGGGTCCAGCATGGTAGGAAGGTGACACCTGTTGAGAATCCAGTGCAAGCTGGTGAATATGAACGACGTCTGAAGCGGCGACCAAATCCCTTTGTGATCCAACTCAAGCTTGACGACAACGACACAGGAACTGTGCGCATCGGTATAAACGTCTCGTCGCTCTTGCATCGCGCCATGTCAAGACTACCGACGAAGGGTCGTCGTGAATCGGTGACATTTTCCTGGCGTCTCAATACAAACTTTACCCCTGCGGCTACCATCGATTTACCTCAATTTGTTCTTATAAGTAACAAGCGGGATAAAGAGCATAGCCAGCCACCCAATTTCAAGATTCCCCTGAGAAAAGAGCAGCTCCGGTCTTTGGAATGGATGCTTCAGCAGGAGTCGCCGAATGTTGAGCCTTTCATAGAGGAAGAAATATCTGAGGCAATCCTTAGCCCTTTAGGATGGAGAGCTGAAGGTCGCGCTCAGCGGCCTGTGCGGATACGAGGGGGCGTTCTTGCTGATCAAGTTGGTTATGGCAAGACAGCGATCACCCTGGGTCTTATCGACTGCGCATCAGAAGATGTCGAAGAAGACTTCTCGAAGGTGAAGACCTTGCATGGCAAAATCCCCATCAAGGCAACCCTCATCATTGTGCCCCCTCATCTGTACCGCCAATGGCAGTCTGAGGTACAGAAGTTCACGGGAGACCGCTTCAAAGTGCTGGTCTTGGCATCGCAAAGTGACTTGAACCGAGCTTCCATCAAAGATTTTGCAAAGGCCGACATCATCATTGCCGTCTCATCCTTGCTGAAGAGCGAGACTTACCTGACGAACTTGGAGTTGGTAGCCGGAGCAGAAGATCTTCCGGCTAATGATGGACGACACTTCAACGCTGCCTTTGATAAAACTTTGGAGCTCCTGAAAAGTCAAGTTGAGCTCCTCAGGGAGCAGGGAGGGACCGCATTGAAGAAGGAAATCCACGCGCGACTGCAAAAAGGTAAGTCCACTAGTTTTGTAAGTTGGTCATAGCTTTGACCCGCCTCCCAGCACAAGAAAGGGCGGCTGCTGCTTTTGTCCAATCAAAGAGGCTTAAAGGAAAGTCCTATCGGGAAGCAGCTGAAAAAGAAGAGGCTGTGAAGGTGGCTGAAAGGGAGGTGAAGTCTGTACAAGAGACGAAGAAATCTACAGGTGAGACGAAGAAATCGGCATTTAGGGAAGCGGAAAAACCTGCGCGCAAGCGCCTGGTTCCTGAAGTCGTAATCTTCGTGCCACCTGGCCATCCATCCCTTACGAATCAGCGCTCAAAGTCACGGTCAGAAACAGATGGAAGCTCCGACCTTGAAATCCCAACGAGGCCTCGGCGAGCTGCCAGACAAGTCATTGAAATCTCAGATGATGACGAGAGCAAGACCGATGGCGCCAAACCATCGAGAAAGTCAAACAAACCCTCTACAAGGTCACGAGGGAAGAAAGATGTTGATTCTTCAGACTACCAGGAGGAGGATTCTGAGGCCAGCTTCTCAGAGTCAGAGGTTTCGATGTCTTCGGACGATGCCGAGGACGTGCCTGCAAAGCATCAAGTCAAGCCGACGGCGAGAGAGAGATCAAAACAAAAGCATCCTCCCAAATTGTCCAAGAAAAAGGCGACTACAAGTTCTGACAGTCAGAATGATACCCAATCTGAGCGTGACATGGATGTTGACGTCCAAATAGACAAGACCAATAAGGCAAGGAAGCGTAAGACCCCAGACGAAGAGACGGAGGTCGACGAGACCGAAGACAAACCGAAACCAGCCAAGAAGCAGAAAACGGAGAAGGATGAGCGTAATGCCAAGAAAACGAAGCGGGCAAAGGATGACCCCTGGAAGCTCGACAGCAAGGATGTTGCAAAGAATTGGATGGAAATGAAGGCACCTCCCTTGGAAATGTTCCATTTCGCGCGCAAAGTAATCGATGAGTACACCTACCTTGACGGTAAGATACACACATTGGCCACCCGGATCTCTACCTCGAGACACTGGGTACTCTCTGGTACGCCACCTATTCACGATTTTGCCGCCCTGAAGACCATTGCCGCCTTCTTAAATTTGCACCTGGGTATCGATGACGACGCCGAAGGCCAGTCGGTGGAAGTAAAGAAGCGACGTCGGGAGCAAACGGGTAAGGGCAATCATAACTATCTAAGAATGTCTTTCAGCTTAGTACGCTTTCAGCTGTTGAGAAATTCCACTCCTTTAGGGAAGTTCATAGTTTGGAGTGGCACGCACATCGCCACGAGGTCGGGAAAGTCTTTCTTGAGCGTTTCGTCCGCCAGGTGGGTAACACTCTTGTGCTAGAGCTCCTGGTACTTATGTAACAGAACCTTGCCGAAATCGACGAGATTCCTTGGTCCGAAAAGATTGAGAAGATCGTCTTACCAGCTGCAGAGCGTGCGATCTATCTCGAATTGGAGCACCACTTAAGAGCGATGGATATGACTATCAAGCGGAGCAAAAAATCTGAAAGTGACCGCGAGCGGCGAGTTGCCGAGAGCCTTGGAGATAGCAAGTGAGTATATGTTTATTGAATCAAAAGACCCAGCTTGATGTTTGCATTTATCAAGGACAGCGGACGAAGCCCTCCTCAAACGTTGTTCACACTTTGAAGTCAACACAACGAATGAAAATGCCTTCAAAGCCTGTGATGTCATCGTTCGTGAGCGGCAAAAGCAGATGGAAGAATGCCAGGCGGAGCTTGCTAGAGCAATCGAGGCTGGCGTTGCACGCGAAAAGAAACTGGGCGACACGGGCAGTGAGAGTATGTTCAATGAGTGGATTCGCATTATACGGACAGAGGGTGTCGACGACAAGGACGCTACTGACCTTGTTGTGAAAATTCTGGACGAGGCAGGCGCCTTTCACACCAAGCATAAAGGCAAGAACCAGGACGCCAGCCAAAGCGAAAAGGTCAAAGAAGCAGTCTGGGACCATCGCGAGAAGACGCATGAAATCCGGAAGCTGAGCAAAGAACTTGTTGGCCGCGTTCGATCTCACCGCTACTTTGCTGTGGTCCGTGACCTCCAGAAACAGCGAGAGGAGCCACCAGAAATTTCATGTCCTGGTTGCCAGCGGGATCATGTACCACCAGAGGAGATTGCTGTACTCTCCTCTTGCGGCCACACAGGTTGTCTGACGTGCGTCAAGGCGTCCGCAGAAAAAGAAGAATGTGTCTACGCTGCCTCTGGCGCATGCAAGTCTGCCGCGAGGGTTGTCAACATCGTCAAAGGAGACACTCTGGGAGTGGATGACGAGGAACGCGATGGCCGAGGTAAACACTTCGGCAAGAAGCTGGAAGAGGTTGTTCGACTGTTGAAGTAGGGTATCTTCAACTCCGATGGCCTTCGTTACTAACCCTCATTAGGAAAATCCCAAAGACTGAGCGTGTCTTGATCTTCGTGCAGTTCCCAGATTTGATGGCGAAAGTGTCAGAAGCCCTCTCATATCACAAAGTTCAACATCTTCAGATCACCGGTAGCGCTAACAAAAAGAGCAAAGCCTTGACAGAATTTCAGGAAGGAACTGGTGCTCGCGTGTTGCTCTTGAACGTGATGGACGAGAGTGCAAGTGGGGCCAACTTGACGAATGCTAATCACGCCATCTTCCTATCTCCATTACTAACGCTCTCAAAGGAAATATACAAGGCCAGCGAGATACAAGCCATAGGGCGGCTCGTCCGCTATGGGCAAACCAACCATGTGTATGTCTGGCGTTTTCTCACCACAAATACGGTAGACGAAGAAATCTTCGAACAAAGGCAAGATGTAATCCAACATCCTGCGTGATTGCATTGATTATGTGTACTGTACATTGGATAATAATAGCATCTATCTGTCGACAAAGATTGGAATTTAGGGCCATAAGAGATCGAAAACGATCACATTACGTTCATGCTGACACACTGTCGCTTTACTTGCTGGACATGACATAGGAGGAGGTATCTAAGATTTGCTTTCCGCAGACGGAACAGAGGCCTTTTTTGTATGCACAACCTAAAATACAGGTGAGAACAAGGGATACGGAGAGCAGAGGATAAAAGAGCTTGCCATGACAGTACTTGGCGCCATTCTGAGTCGTCGGCTGTTTGCAGTCCTTGCATTTAGCTTGATAGGGCTAGGACATTCTATTGTCAGTGCACATACAACACAGTTAGATGTGTTTCAGACTAACCTGAAAACGGTTCTTGGAGCTGCCCGGGCGAGATAAGAGCTTGTTCTCGCCAACTTTCCTCGAACCTTCCTTGATTAAGGCTGAGCTAGACGTGAATGGATCCGGTGCAGCAAGCTTTGATAGTTTCTATGGAGAAGCTATTGTGAAAAAGGGTAGATGGGCGAAACAAATAACCTGCCTTTTCACACTTCTTACAGACCATGAAGGTTCGGTGATGAGAGGTGAGCGGAGGCTGAATACGGCTAGGGGGGCAGAGATGCTTAGTCAGCAATACGCCAAATTGCTATCGCAACAGCGCAATGACAATGAGCGTCGCTGCTGCCGTTTTTGTGTGAGTCGTGAGCCCCCGTTTCGGTTCGCACTTGCCTCTTTTGTCCAAAACCTTTCTAAGTAAGTGCGTCCCCGACTTGAGGCTCCTATTGTTTGATTAACCCTGCCTCCTCCCCCGCTTCTCCTCATAGTTGAGCTACTATTTTGCACCGTCAAATTTTAAGACTTGTTGACATGACAGCCCACAGATGCCTTCAGTTTTTATCTTTGGCTTCACAAAAAAAACACCAGCTTATCACAATGGTACACCAACCGATCGGATACCCCCCGGCGCCGAAACAACTAATCGCAAATCTGCTCACTGATCGTTCACAGGCATCATTCGTTCAACGGAGCAGCAACTTGTTATTTTTCTCCTACTTCGTTTTTATTCGTAGGTGGGGAGATTCGAGTATAAATTGGCTTGCAATGGCGCGTTTGGAGGCATCGCAAAATGTCTCCTCATCGTCTTACTCTCGTACGCCGCTACAGGATATCCGACGATATCTTGATACTGATTCTAGAGAAGCTCGACCTCCAGTCCCTGTTAGCCATATGCAAGGTGTGCACCCTCGTATCTCACGCCGCACCGGTCTCACGTACTGTCTCCAGGTTTTCGAACGGCTCTACGTCATCGTTATGGGGTTTCAACCTTTGCAATATCGTCTTGAACTCAGCTTATCGGGCATGAAAGACGGACCTTTGTCTTATCGCCAGATCTCTCCTCTCATGCGTCTTCAAGTGCTCGATGCTTACAAGAAAAGCTGGCCGAGGCTTTCATGGACACATGAGCTTCCGCAACCAGGTGCGACAAACGTTGGAGTGTCCGGAGGATTCTTTTACACAGTCCGGACTCATGGTAACATTTCCGAATTGAGACTCTCCCAACTTCCAGCCCTCCGGACAAACCTTGCTCCAGCATCAACCCGGCATGTTAAGTTTCGCACTAGCAGGTGCGAAGCTGTCACTATCGATCCTTCCCAAAACTTCATAGCTACCGGCCACGTGGACTAGTATGCTCCGCCCTATCAATCTGGCATATACCCATTTCTCATTATCTGATTAGTAGTGCCCAAAACGGTCTGATCGTACAACTGAATCTGCGTAATATGTGGACTCTTGATAAGCACCCGAAAGCGCGCGGCCACGTCTACAACTTCCCTATACCCCTTTCTGCTGAATATGCCCGAATCAGCGATATCTCCTTAAGTATATGCGGCTCCAAGTTGGCTACTAGTATCAAGTTTGTTTCCGGACGTTTTCAGCACCTTCTGCTCGACTGGCAAACTTTCCAACCATGGGTAAATTAGTCAGCCTTCTCGCCAATATCCCTCATTGGGCTGATTGCCTTTTTATAGCTTTTCACGGATCAGAGTGTCACATTCTTGAACGATAACCACCTATTAGCGGCCAAGTACAGTAAAGGACGCCCGGTTCTGAATCTCTATAATGTTTCTAGCGTTGCGAATATCACAGTCGAGCGCGAATATGAACTACCAGAGGGATGGAACGACTGCCAGATTGAATTTTGCAACAACAGTGCGCCATCCAAAGACTTGCCGGCCGGTAGTCAAGCCTTGTTTTATCCAGACCCCGCTGCGCGCATGATTTGTGTGATGGCTAAAAAGGTTATCGCTCCTGGCGCGCCGGCTGTCCACTGCAAATGGTTATTCGTCAATCAGGCTTACTTCCGACCGTCCCGCAGAAGTGGTCTTGCGCATGTTGCATGGGGACAATGGGGACATCATTGTCTCATACGCGAGATTTCCCAGACGTCCCCTATCAAGGGTCCTTACCTTATTGGAACTCGCCTCGTCTACTTGGAGCCTACACCAAGCAATGGAAGGCTCCCCCGTTTGCACACCATCTTCTTCGTTCCATACGAGGCCCGGAGACTCGGTTCTCCCTGGTCCTGGCAAGGCCAGAAATCCATCATGACACCCTTTGAATGGGGCCGAGACGTACCAGAGCAAACAGCGGGTGGACTATTTGTCGAGGATCTCGGACTCACTGAAGATAATATTGTTCTATTTTTGGTATGTCGTCCATCCTTCATTTTACATCAGCTTACTTACTTCGAACAGGACAATGGTCACGGCGGCAAGGAAGCTAACATATTAACGTTTGGTACACATCCAGCTCTTAACTAAGCATTCAGCTGGAAGAGGTCCGGTCGTTGTACTGTATGTGATGTATCGATGCAACTTTACTTCTTGAGCTTTTTTGTAGTGTATAGCTTTGCTGATTACCTGTACTTATCTTGACAGATTATGGACTATATGTATGTAAACTTGCTTCGAACAATATTAGTGGCGTAACGTTTTCTCTCAATATCGTTCTCACCATCGAGGAAAGCTTGAATCGTATAGCGGCCCGGCGACAATATGTATTCGGGAGGTCTTTTCGAAAGCGTCCCATGGTGCAATGCGGGGTTCAAAAGAGTAGCCGCGGCAATGATAATGTCAAAGCCATCGGAACCGTCAATTAAGTAAACCCTAGGCATATGCGACCACGCGGCGGTTATCAGTAACACCGTTGCACTCAACGTTATGCAACAAGTTATCAGGAGCTCATCGGGATAGTCGCTGATCGTAACAAGACAGTCCGGATATTTTTTGGCGATAAGTACCCCCGGAAGGCCAGCAAGATAAACGGATGATATCCAGGTGTCGGAAGCATGTAATGTCCAATTTTCTTCCTGCCTGTTGGGCACTCAAAGTCTTATTGATATCGCGCCTGGGTCATATTTAGGACGGTAATTGAAAGTTGTACCAGTTGAATGCCAAGGGTTGCCTCAAGTGAAGTAGATAAGATGTCCTGTGGATATCGCGCCTGGGTCATATTTAGGACGGTAATTGAAAGTTGTACCAGTTGAATGCCAAGGGTTGCCTCAAGTGAAGTAGATAAGATGTCCTGTGGATCCCGACCATTAGCGGCCTCCATATGCCCATGGCATGCGCTGGACGATCGAGCCTTAAGAGCCGGCAACGCACTGGGCTAGAAGCAGGATCTAAACTACTCGAAGATGGTCTCTGATGGAAGAAATCATTGCCACAAATAAATCAATTACGCCCTGAAAACATTGAGCCTACTATCCCAACCACAACTTGCTATGATACCCTCTTCGTACAGAGACCAAGCACAGCCTACTACAAATTCGGTGTGTGCATCGTGTGTATTGATCAACTGAAGCCGTCCCGGAGCAGCAGTCGTGCACCAGCTGCAAAAGATTTATTCAACGATAGAGAGCCTGTTCAAGTCGCGTTCCACTTACATGCGGCACGTCATGTCATAACTGGCAGTTGCAAGTATGTCTGCCTTGTGAGGACACCATTGCACCTTCCTGATAGCATACTCATGTCCGAGAAGCTGCATTTCGCACACTCCACCAACCTTATTGACTTCACCAGGATGGACCATGCGGCAGTCCCAGACTTTGGCGATCTTATCTACGCCTGCGCTAGCAAGGACAAAGGTTCTATACTTGTTCCAATCTACTGATAACACTTCAGTAGAGGATGCAGGTGCCGTGAGCGCGGCAGCTGTGAGGGGTTGCGTGAAGCTATTGTGGTTTGGGCCCGTTACATAGGTTGGTTCCCGTGTGTCAAAGATCTTGATTGTACCATCCGTCGAACATGTGGCAAGGATGTCGGGGTGATGCGGAGAGAAGAGAGCCTGGTACACGCATGCATGATGCGCTTGTAAGGTTAGTATTGATCGTGGGCGGTCTGGAGTCCACTTGAAAGGTGTCAAAGTGGATCCCAGACGAAGTATAGATGGGACACACTAATTTCACTGTGCCATCCCAGGATGATGATGCAAACACATCTTTCCTGAGGTTCGACCAGTTGACGGAGAACACCTCACGACTGTGTTCTTGCCATATTCTGATTGGCAAATCCTAACAGTGTTTTGAGCTCGATAAGCGATAGATCATGACCATAAACGATAGACCTTTAACATCACGTCCCATAACCGGATAGAACCATCTCCTGATGCCGTTGCGAGTTGATTCTCGTGCACTTCCGACCAAGCAACATCATAGAGGCCATCTTGGGTCTCGTAACTGGCGCCTTCGTGGTTCAGGCAGAGGTCCGCCGTAAATGAGCTCATATACGCACTGTCCGTCAAGCTTCAAACCGTAACTTCTGTCTGGTGCCTCTGCAACGGTGACGAGGTGAAGTCGACCATTTCCAACGAGCCCAAAGTTTGCAGAAGAAGCGAGAGCAAGGCGCGTTCTGTGAAATGGAGACCACGATACAGAGTAATGTGCAAAACCGGGTGTTTTCAGTAGCGCAGGTGGTGGCCGTGGGTCGTTCATCTGGATGAGCCCGATATTCCGACTCGCGTTGTCACATGCGACTTTCTGTTCCCGGCCTGCCACTAGCGACCCTCTCAAACAAGTCAGTAGCACCTGCTCTGTCTACCCAGGAAGCAATTCATCAGCTTGCCGAGTTCATCAAACCTGGAAACGTCACTCTCATAACGGGTGCCGGTGTTAGCGTGGATTCCGGTATCAGAGCATACCGCGGCGAGGATGGAAGGTACATGAACCCCAATTACAAGTAGGTCTAGACACACTGATTTTGTGATTTGTGGTATTTTATTCTTTCTAGACCTATCTTATACCATGAATTTATAGACGAAGGCGAAAAGGGGCGCCTCTTTAGGTATGTGATTTCGGCCCTGATAAGGTGTGCCTGCCAACTCAAGATATTTAATAGACAACGATACTGGTACGATAGCCAGGCACCAGTCCAGCATATTCGGTGTTAACATGTACATTCTAGGTTGCGCTCATACCTGGGATACCCACCTGTCAGGGACGCTCAGCCTAACACTACACATTATGCTCTGGCAGCATTGCAATACACTGACCATATACCACGTGTTATCACCCAGGCAAGATGATCAAACTTATACTTTACAAGGCTGAAATTTACGTTAATCAAGAACGTTGATGGATTGCACCACAAAGCATTGTTTTCTAAATTGAGTGACACGAGGACGCTTGACAGGCTTAGCGACAGTATTCTTGAATTGCATGGTAGTCTGCACGTCAGGATATAAGCAAGATTTGGTCATCAAGGCTAGGCTGACGTACTTTTTACAGCGTGTCGTATGCCAATTAGGGCATGTATTCCATCGTGGCACATTACAAGAATGGCTGTCAGTGACGAATCCTAAATGGAAATCATTCGCAGATCAGATAGAATGCACTGGCACAAAGCTACGAACTAATCCCGACGGTGACGTCTGTGACATGGTGAATTCAGAACGGAACTTTTCTGCTTACATTGCCAACAGGTTGCTATTGAACATCTAGGTCCGTCGTATGGGGACTTTGCTGTGCCTGATTGTCCACGTTGTCTGTCCGAGAACCGCAAAAACGTGTTTGTAAGCTCATCTTCTGGGATCGAGTATGGAGACTCACGGGAGGTAGCTTAAGCCCCATTTCGTCTTCTTTGGCGAGTCTATCCCAGAGAAAGCAAAGATTACATCGTATGACAGCCCTCCGCTTTACTGCATGAAAATAACTGCCTCTTATCAGTCACCAATACGTCGAGGCATCGGACAGGGTCCTTTTAATAGGTACAACACTGGCAACTTACTCATCTTTTCGGTAAGACCATAGTATTTGTGCGGTGGAGGTATTGAGGGATTGTCAAGACTCATCAAGCATGCGCTTGAGCTGCGGAGACCCATCCTGATGCTGAACGTTGGACCCACGCGAGCCGACAACCTACCTGGTGTCAGCAAAATCCAACTCCAGGCAGGGTCAGTAATGAGAGACGTTGTAAGAGCTGTTGTGTGCGTCGTGGTGCTCTTTCCTTGCCTTCTGGCTAATAAAGGACTAAGTGAACCCAAATTGTTGGGAGAGTCAATTGTTCACGACATGCTTCAAAGTGGTATAAGAAAACCACCGGCATCAGACTAAGAGTATTTCCAACGTAACGTGCCCAAAATCAGTGGTATTACTGGGATAAGGTATGATACTCTAACTACGTCCCCCAAGATTGATGCGTGTGCTAGTATGTATCCTATATGACATGTTACAATTGATACAAGATGAGGCGGGTTGGTATGCTATATACTACAAGAAGACGTCTAGATACAGGCTGTTAGGTTGTGTATTTTGAGCTGCTGTTGTGCGTCAGGGTAAAAGCAAAAAGGTATAGAGCGTGCATATAAGCTGGACCGTTTTACGCTGACCGAGACAAGAGTGCGAGAGATTCAATAGCCTCTCGGCGCAACCACCATTCTTCAATTTCGCCTCGCCGATCACGAGAAAAGAATTCCCCTTCGGGTGTAGCGTCTTGCCTTTCAGATGCCGCCGCGCTTGCGACTGTTGTGAGCAGATCCAGATTGGTTTTGAAATGTACTTCCAAAGATTCCGGCGTCGACGGCGGATGAGTTACTGACGGCGGCCCATCAAAGGGGGAGTTCATGCCACCAGGCGCAGGTGAAGGGGGCTTGGAGGCGATGAAGAATTAGTAGGACCAGAACGATATTCATATAAGGGGACACTTCGCGCACCGTTGTTTTTGCTCTGCGGGTGTTGCGCATGCCCGCGGGCTTCTTCAGACATCTTGCTCGATGAGTTCGCCAGTGAAAGTTGTCATAAAGGCTTTTTGAGGAAAGCTTGATACGGGCACTGCAGCGTTTGCAGTCCACATAAAGAGGATCAATGACGATGGCCATGGGGTCATCCCGTAGTTTTTTCTCTCTCGCTCTTTCGGCGGGGGTTTGGGCACTAAATGGATAGGGGCTATATCGGAGACAGTAGGAGGTGTGAGAGGTGAGTAGAAGATAAAAGCGCAAATATCTTGCCTCAGAAATCCGGTAGCACTACTACACTGTGCACGCGACCTAGGCATCTCTCAAGCGTGTTGTCGGCGAGTGGCTTGAAAGCCCTTTTCGTATGTCACCGTCGAGCCTAATTCACGATTATCATCGGCAATTTCCGAGATCGGCATTCCAATTGCCTCCGCTAACTTTCGGAGTTACTTTGCGCGGAGTCTGAATCTGCATGGATCTCCTCGTGTGTGCTGGGCTTGCTCGTATCACCCTGAGCCACGTCTCCTAGCAATTCAAGGACATAATTTTGCCCAAGAATGACACAACAGGAATCAATGTAAGTAGCTTGTTTCAGTCTTGTTATTCTTGGTCGTCATCTTAACCACCAGGAACAAAGCAAATGAGAATACTTCATCCGAGTCGGAAGGCGAAGCATGCGTGTCAATGGATGGAGCCGAGGTATGAACATTCAATCCAGTATTCACTACGTGTCAGGCATGCTTAACCCATGCAGTCCACCAAGAAAACAGCTCCCAAGAAGTTGGACTTTCGGTAATGGGGCATATGTCTTGAAATTCTATTAATTGACTGCAGTTGTCATGCACAGGGCCCCTGAGTTGCCGAAGAAGCAAGCCAATCACGAAGGGGATACCATCCCTTCATCGAGCAGCAAGCCGCTGTCCGTTCGGCGGCGCATTTTAGGTAGTAGGGCTCCGTCTCAGGCATCTACTATGTCCAAAATAGGTAAATCACCAAACGAAAGGTAGTTTCATGAGTTCTTAACGCAAGCCGTCCATTGATTGCCTTCCAGACTCAATGGTGAGGCTGACGATGACAGCTCCTTCTCAGAATCCATTCAAGCAAGCGAGAAGGTTCGGCGGACGGAAGCTGAACGCGTCCTCTACTTCAGGAATCAGCCAGAATGTGGCGAAATAGAACCGCATCGCGTTCACTGTACGCGCTGTAATTCTTCCGTGAACTTGGGAAAAAAGCAAACTTACGCCGTTCGCCCCTGGGAACTTCACCGAGCTAAATGTGACGCACGAGCTGGAGATACGCCGCAGTAAGTTCTCCGATGATTTAATTTAACCATCCTTCGTGTAACTGGGCCTTCTTTAGCTTTAACAACACTAAAGAATCTACCGGGAGGGAGGAGTCAGAGGCCAAAGATGCAGAGTCCACTGTGGCGCTGTCTATAAGCGGGCGCCTCACCAAACGAACGGAATCTGAACGAAAAGATTTTCTTGACTCAGACAACCAGGTTGCAGAAGTTCAAATAGACCAGGTTAAATGTCGGAGGTGTCAGAAATGGGTACGACTCTCTAATACACGGTCGTATGTCCTGCACAATTGGCAGAGACACCGTGAGCGTTGTGGCGCGGCCACGTACGTATTCCGCGGCAAACTCTTGGTAATGGACGTTAATGGAATTGCGTTAGACCAAGTAGCCGGGTTGCCACCGTTGAGAGAAAATTACGATTGGTTAACGATGCACAAGCCAAGTCTTTCGATACCAGCTCCGTGGAGTGTTCAGCTTGTGGAAGCGAAATTGCCTTGGAAGGGGAAGGAGATTATAACCTCACGAGGTGGGATGAGCATAAAGTTACTTGCTCTAGCCAGACTGAGTAAGCAATAATGCCAATCATTTCCCATTATCAAATTGACTTTGCATAGATCTGCCATAACAGAACTGGCGGGAAGCCCTGATATTCCATTGGAAGCTATGAACACCGTTCCATTTCCTACAAGTGGCAATGAACGAAAGATTGAATGCGCGGAACATACCTTTGGCGAAACGTTGAAGCGAGTTCGCTCCGATTCAACTGCGGTTATGGAAGGGGAAGACCAGCGGCCTATCATTCGGCCACGGACAGAATTGTATACAGCATCGGGCGCCGAATCGCCAGGTACATTGGGCTGGATCTTGCAGCCCCTGAAGGCCTTCGTTCGTGGGTTCCGGGAAAGCCTCAAAGGCGATGTTCTACCGAATATCCAATAATTCTGTCTTCCATTATCCTCTAGTTCC